>CABHPR010122783.1:22309-43292 GCA_902168415.1 Peromyscus melanophrys
ATTTATTTATTTATTTATTTATTTATTTATTTATTTATTTATTTATTGCGGTGTGTATCTGCACATGCATATGTAGGCACGTGTGTTGAGTCATATATGTGTCACACTGTATATGTGGAGGTTTCAGGAAAATGTGGAATCTGGTATCACCTTCTACTGTGTATTTCTAAAAGCTGAACTCAGGTTGTCAGTTTGGGTACCAAGCATCATTGTCTGCTAAGCCATCGCGCCGGCCCAGTATTTTATTAGTTTTCTCTTCCTAAAAAATAAATAAATAAATAAATAAATAAATAAATAAATAGTATTTATTTTATGTGTATGGGTGTTTTGATTGCATGTATGTCTGTGTATTACATGAGTGCCTGGTGCCTCTGGAGATCAGAAGAGCGTGGTGGATCTCTCAAAACTGGAATTAGAGGTAGTTGTGAGGTATTTTATGGGTGCTGGGAATCAAATCTGAGTCCTCTGGAAGAGCAGCCTGTGCTCTTAATGACTGAGTCATCTCTCCAGCCCATTTTTTAAAATTTTCGTATTCACCTTCCTACTTTTTAAGATGACAATGGTTTGAATTTCTTTTTTGTACTCGTTATTGGCCTTATGCCAGCTTCACTTTTCTGTTTGATATTTGGGATCTTATTTTACTCTACCTGATTCAGTGTTCAACTGAGCGGTAAGATTAAAGGATACTTTAAACCACCTTTATGGAGTCTTTAGCCAAAAAGTTTGTATGCTATGATCTATAGGTTTACTACAGTTATGGGATTAAAGCATACGTAAGATTAAGATTGTTTCTACCCTGCTTAATTTGTAGTAAACTCTGTATTTGGCATTTTAAGGAAACATGGAGGAACACAGCTTAGTCTAGAGACTTTATTGTACCTGTTAGCATTTTTTTCCAGAATCTTTACCTTCCTCCCTGCACAGTTCAGTACATCTGTGAAGGACACAGACTGTGATACATAGCAAAGCTTGGTATTAAGGTTTTCTCTGCTACTTATTAGTTAGATCATTCAGTTGTATAATGATTCCAAGTGAAACATAGTAGTGGGTCATTATGTTTTGCCAATTATGAACAAGGTTATTCCAGAAAACAAAATCTTCTGAATTAGTTACTAATGAGATATAATATATTTTAAAGGATAAAATCACCTGCCTGTAGACATTAAAGAAAAGCAAAAGAACTGTGACTCATGATATCAATAGAAAGATGGACACGGAGGTAAGCCCAGGATTACAAGATGTCTAGGTGCTATTTGCTGATCCCCCCAATGTACCTTAAAATATCAAATTAAAAATAGTGTAATTTCATTGAAAGAGTTACAAGATGAAGTAGACAGAAAATTGCTTCTCCAGTTCCTATTTCAAACAGGAAGAATGGGATAAAGTGTGTGCCATTTCAGTTGAGGTCATAAAAAACTACATTATAGACCTAAGGGTTGGTGTGGACCACATGGTGAGCATTGTTGCTTGACCAAGTCCCCACATTTCTACTTTGAGGATCACAATTCACCAGCACCCTTTTACTTTCATTTTTAATGATTGTCACTATGTGTTGTGGAAGTTCCCTTATGCCTTTTCCATTGGGAAATTTTGTGTAGGCTTTAAAGGATGAAAAAATATAAAATGGCAGCCTTCTTAAACAAAATGACTCTTTGGAAGAAATCCCTGGCACCATGGAACCATATAGCATGATGACTCTGCACACAGGAGTCCTCGTTGTTACCCCTTACTACAACAAGAACAGAAAAGTAAAAGAATAACTGATTGGTCATGCCTGACTCCAAGGATGAAAAGCATACAATTCAGAATGATATGATATGTTGGATAAAGACTAAGACATCAGGACTTTCCCTTTTAGAAACATATTGGGGGAATAGGCCCATAGAGTAAGGCAAAGAAATGCAATGAGGAAACAGCCCAGTGTTTATGTTACATAGTACAAATGTTGAATCATGCCCCTTGAGGAATGAAAATTACTCTTAAATTGTAGCAAGATTCTAGTCCCCAGAGGAAGTTCTTTTCCCAAGGTGAGACATTTGGATAAGGGCCTCCATTCCCTCAGAGACTTGAGGAAAGTTCTTGCTTGCTAAAGGGAACTATTTTCCTTATCTCTGTCGGGAAGAACTTGTGGCCTTTCCATTGATGTAAGAGAACATCTGGTGGAGTTACTGTACCTTAGAGAACAATAGACATTTAGATACTTGCTGAACTTACTGTTTTTGTCTCAGGAAAGATGCTGTAATACACCGAGTCTGCTTTCAGTCTTGCCTGTGGCTAAACTATTCTGCAATTATAGAGTATAAAGGATGCAGCCTCATTTCAGTCAACAGGCAGCCATCCAGATGCACCCTCAGATCGTGTCAGTTTCCTTCTTCCCCTCTCCAATTCCATACCACCTATTTGGCACCCGAACTCCAACGGATCTGGACTGGGGCAAAGGGTTAAATGAAAGAAAAGGGAGGCTGGCATTGTAGAGATTGACGTTCAGCTAACCAAACCAGTCTATTCAAGCAAAATTTGATCTTCTACAGGGGACTGTAGCAGTTCGTGTAGCTTCACATTACTTCTATATTCTTAACTCATGTCCAGTACTTCGTCATAATACTAATAATGACATCTCTTAACTGGAATCATTGATAATTCCTTTGAAGACTAAGATGTTCTTTGGGGAAGAAAGCTGTTCATGCAGACAATACTATGAGCAATAGGGACACATGACAATAGGTAGAAGAAACAGTAGATAGAGAGGTGACCCCATGAATCTTTTAAGCTGAAGTATAGACTCACAGAAAGAAGAGTACCTGTTGGATAACAGGAGGGAATCATGGATAAGCATATGATGCTCCATGGGAAACTTGTATCCAGTGGCACTGGTGACTCTGTGGTCTGTGTCCTTCAGTCTCTCATTTTGTCTGTGGCAGAGATGAGTTAATGAGTGGTCAGGAACCAGTGAAGAGGGTATATTCAAATGATGATACCTGACTGCTGACCTAACTTAGTGCAAGCTAGGAATGAACACCATGGAAGAGTAAAAAGCCTACAAAGACTTTTCCGGTCAGAACGCATCCCTGGATTTCAAAGCCATGAAAATTGCTAGGAAGAAAACTTTCTGTTTTTGCTATCAGATCTTTTCTCTTTCATGTGCAGAAATGATGGCTTGAAAGTAGTGGAACCTCATCAGGTGCTGAGAAAAATGAATATGTGCAAATATTTTTAAGCTTCAAGTTACCCGAGTTATATTTTTTACAAAGTTAAACATGTACCATAGCCCTAGAATGTAAATGAAGAAGACATCATAAAAGAAATCCAAATAAATGAAACAGACATGCTGAAAATTATTCATTTCACAGATAAAGTGATTGGCTTACAGGTATTTATTTTGGTATAATTTTCATATTTTAACATTTAAAAATCAGAATTTTTAGGTGATATGCTTTTAATTTGTTTCATAAATGTTTTAATTAATTTGTTGTAGTAATGCTTGCTTTTATTTTAAAGAATATTATATGGTAAAAGTCAAAGTTTTAATGTTCCTTTTTGATGGTCCTAAAATTATAATGAGAAAAGTGTCAAGGCATTCATGGTAGATCAACTAGAATAAAAATAGGAAAAATTATGTTAGTAATAATTATATTTAAGTGAAAATTTGGACATTCACCTGCTAATTGTAGCAATCTTGAAATTGGGTATGTTTAATAGCTTATTTACTGCTGTTAAAGAAAAAAATAAAGTAAAATACTAGAAAAATTTTCATAACAGAGAGTGAGAATGTTAAAGAAGGAAAATAGAAGAGTACAAAAATATTGGGGAACTGATAAGTAAGTTCAATGTATGCAAATGATGACCAGAGCTCAAGGGGAGAGGAAGCGTGGAATAATACCAGGGGTGATGATAATCAGTGAGAACTAGGAAGGATTAGCTGTCAGATTAGAGGAGGACCATGACTCCCATGTGGCAACATAAAAAGAAAATTACATGGGGTACAGTGCACAAAACTACTAATAACCACACCTACATGGAAACACAGGAAGAGCATCCTGAGAAAATAAAATGATGTGCTACAAGGATCAGGTAGACTGTCAGCTTAAGTCCACATTGAATTCATACCAACTTGAAAGAAACACCACATTAATAACCTATCCATTTCAATGATAAAATCTAGAAATAAAATGAAAGAATTTTCTTTTCTCACTGCTAAACCAAATGACAATTAGAAACTAGCAGACCCACCTTAAAGGCATCGCTGTGGAGGTTCTTGCCAAGAAAGGGTGATACCTTTAAAAGGATGGTAGAGACAGAAAGATAAAAAAAGCAAGAGATTTGCCAACATTCCTGATGTGCAATGAAAAGGATACATATTTACAATTTTTGGCCTTTTTTTTTTTTTGAGCTAGGGTTTCTCGGTGTAGACCCGGCTGTCCTGCTGGAACTTGCTCTGAAGATCAGACTGGTCTTGAACTCATAGAGATCTGCCTGCCTCTGTCTCTGCCTCCTGAGTGCAGGGATCTAAAGGCCTACACCACTGAAACCTAGCTACACATGGTGAAATTTTAAATAAACATTGCTATATCACAACACATAGCAAATACAAAAAATAATAAAATATACAGTGTGTGGTGTTGTCTTCTAGAATGTTTCCAATGTTCAAAAAATAGTAAGAAATAGTTCTCTTTGTTAAGAATCATAATAGAAATATAAATAATAATAGAAATATAAAACTACAAAGATAATATATGTGGTGAACTCAGTCATCACTAACTTCATGATGCTCATATATATTCAGGAATATATATTTAATGCAAAAAAAGAGAAGAAAGAGAATGAGAATATGAAAAATTCAGAAATAAAAGAAATCAAAACATAGATATAATCAAGTGTATCAGTTCAGTCATTTATTTACTTAAGATGCTTCAAAGCTTGGCATGGGAAAAAAATCCCAGTTGTTAACAAACAAAAATACCCCCATTGATATACTGTTTATTAGACATGCACTTTACAAAGATTACAGGAATATTTAGAGTAAATGGAAAAACACATAGCACACTAAAAATGTTACTGTGGTTATGTTAATATCAACAAAGAATGTATATTGTATCATAAAAGCATTAGTAGCTTGTAAAGAACATTTAATGATCCTTTAAAAAGATGATCTTCCAAGAATGCTTATGATTTAAATATACTTAGATATGAAAATGGCCTCAAAATGATTAAAGCAAATATCTGTAAGGCCGACAAAGCAAAATAACAGAAAAGAGATAAGATGGGAATCATTGGTTCCAGCTGTGATTTTCTATGATGGGCTCCATTTGCTGTACTGAGATGCTTCTCCAGTGAGGTATGGTAGCCGCACTTATACAGAAACACAAAGAAGTAAGCACATACGATGTTTGTCTTTCTGGACCTAAGTAACTTCACTTAATATATTTTTTCTAATTCCATCCGTTTACTTTTCATATTTTTCATGATTTTATTTTTATTTAAAGTTGACTACTGTTCATATCAATCTATCATCTATCTATCTACCTATCTATCTATCTATCTATCTATCTATCTATCTATATCTCACATTTCCATTAGCCATTCATCTGTTGAAACATATTTCAGTTTTAGCTGTTTGCATTTTCTATTGTAAATAGGGCAGCCGTGAACATGAATGAGGAAGTATCTGTGGAATATGAGATCATATTGGGCACATGCCAAGGAGTAATATAGCTAGGTCATGGGACAGATTTATTTTTAATTATTTGAGTATTCTCCATTCTGATGTTCTGAGTGGCTAAACCAGTTTGCCTTCCCACAAATGGTTAATGAAGATTCCTCTTTCTCTGTATCCTAGCTAGCATTTTTTGTCAATTATTTTGCTGGGTAAACCATTGTGGCGAGAATGAGATTAAATTCCAGACCTGTTTTACTTTGCATTTCCCTAAGGATGATGAACGCTTTTTTTTTTTTCAGAGATATTTCAGTCATTTGCATTTCTTCCATCAAGAACTCTCTATTTAGGTTCCTAGCCCATTTTTTAGTTTGGTCCTTTGTTTTCTTTTTTCTTTCTTGAGGACTTTATACATTCTGAATATTGACCCTCTGTCCGATGTATGACTGTCAAATATTCTCTCACAGTCTCTGAAGTTTTCTTCACTTTCTTCATTGTTTCCTTACCTTTCCAAAAGCTTTTTAATTTTATGAAATATTGATTGTCAATTGTTGGCCTTAATTCCTTTGTGAATGGAGTTCTGTCCAGAAAGACCTTTCCTAGATCTGTATCTTGTAGAGCACTGCTTGTGTTTTCTTCTGTCACTTTTACTGTTTCCAGCTTTAGTCTCTGATTCACTTGGCTCTAATTTTTATCCTGGCTGGTAGATATGGGTCTACTGTCATTCTTCTGCATGTGGACCATTTGTCAATTTGTTAGTGTATTTTTTTTTGACATTTTGTCAAAACTCAGATGATTGTAGCTATGAGTACTCATGTTTGAGTCATCTATTTCATTTCACTGGTTTCCATGTCTATTTTTCATGGCTGTATCCTATTGTTTTTTATTATTATAGCTCTATAATATAGTTTGAAATCTGGAATACTAATCCCTCCAGTGTTCTTTTTTTCTCAAGATTGCTTTGGCTACCCAAGGACACAATGCAGAAGTCAACTGGCTGTGGGGAGACCAACCACAATGGATGCATTTACATCACAGTTTCTGCATCTATGACTCAGGAAACATAGCAGAAGAGGGAGGAGCAAAATGATTTTAAGTGTCTGATATCAAGAAGTCTGCTGTGAAACGTTCTCTCCTAGAAATAAGATAAGAACAATGGCACTGTCAATAGGCATGATAACTCAGAAAAGGAAAGTTGTGTGGCATCCCACCCCTAGACAAAATATAGGTAACTAATGACTTCTGAGAGAAGTAGACATTAGCTTCTTTTTTTGAATGAGTGCCCTCTTTCGTAGATAATACCAATAAAATGCACTCAGCAGGTCATATTTCTATAAGATTGTCCATATATTCTGTTATATATGTACATATATAGCAATAATAATTAATGTAAAATAGATTATCAGTTAGAGAGTGGAGGGCATGAGATAGCCTCAAGGGAGAGTAGCTAGGAAAGGCTGGAGGTAGCACAGGGAGAGGTAAAGTAGTATAATTCTACTTCAATTAAAGACCTATTTTTAAAAAGATGATAATCATTGTGAGAGATCATTCAGCACAGGAAGGAAAAAGATCTTTAGGAAGAAGGAAAAGCACAATAAATAATTAGGATATTTGACTTGATGGGCATTTACATACAGCTGTCATATGCAAACTCAACAAAATTAGAATGAATATTCTTTTCAAATACAAATGGAGCATGCATTAGTGTTGATTATCTGTTTGACTGTGAGGCATGCTGATGTAAATTTCTCATAGCTGGCTAGTCTATATCAACTTCAGAGACTGCCCAACCCAACTGGTATCTTCTTTTCAGTACTGACAGTTCCTTCTATAGAGTTGTTTTCTCTAAGTTGAAGCAAACCCCTTATAGTGGGAAAAATGGGAGACACAGATTTCCCAATGAAGTTACAAGAGTCATGAACATCCCACCCTCATGTTATATAAGCAGTGATCATTTACAGAAATAGAAGAAACTCCTCTGTGCATCTGTCCACTCATTGTCTGTGGCAGTTCTGTGGTAGGCTCTGTGAGCTGTGATTATTGCTATTTTGTTTTATTTTATTTATTTATTTTAGATTCTTTTATTTGGTAACATAGCTGTGCTCCTGTAAGGAACCCCAATAAACTCATCATTTTGCCAAGGGAGACTTGTGTGCATTTGTTTCTTTGGTCAATGGATGTTCCCTAACGAGAGTGAAAGACATTTGTTCACATCACCCCTGGAAATATAAATCTCTGCAACAGTGAAGTGGAGAACCCAGCAAAGGTCTCTGAATTATGGAATCTGGCAGAAAGAAATGTTGTTGATCTTGTTGTATTTTTTCTTACAGAATATAAAAAGCTAACACAGTCCCTGTTGCTATAAAACTCTTATGAAAATTTAACTTTTTTTGTATTCCTTTAATGACACTACTGCATATAGACAACAAGAATGCTTCTGCCCTTAACTTCAGACTGTAGAATAACTTCAGAATGCATTAAACTACTAGTTCAAAACATATTTAAAAAGGTGCATATGTGTGAGAAGTGCATTGGAGGCCCTCAACATGAAAAGACGGTTTTATTTTCAGAACTGGCCTTGTCAATGAAATATTCTTTTTGTTCTGGGTGTTTTTATGTGGTGCTTTAAGTTTTTACAATGACTTCACATGGAATTTGAGGATTGAGGCCTGGGAGAGCAAACCAAACAAACTCTAGAGAGATTTCAAAACAATTGAACTTTAAATTTTGTCTGATTTACACAAAGGTCAATGCATGAGACAGATACAATTTTCAGCAGTAAGAGGCTTCAAACTTCTGTATTAGCAATATATAAAAGGAAACTTAAAGCTGCCATTCAGTATCATTTGGTGTTTGCTACATAGCCACCATTAAACTGAGTAGTTTATAGATTTTCATAGTTGGGAGTAAGGCTAGGTAGGTCTTTCTCTGGCTCCTGAACCCATCTGGGAATGGCTCAAGTTAGTTGACTTCACTCCCAAGTAGTGGATGTGTAGAAGTGTGCCAGTTTGGGCCATGGGAGATCTTTGGCTGGGTATTTCTGATCACCTAATATCTAAGCCAAGCTTATACATGCAGAGACACTGACAGGAATTCCATGTCTCAGAGTACAAATACATAACACATTTTATTCCTGTCTTTGAGCTCTACTAGCCAAAATGTTTGTGGTTAAGGCCAGAGCACATGGCTTTTGCTATTGGGGACCACAAAAGTCATGGATACAGAAGAAAGCGAAAAATTGAGCATCATTAGTCTATCAATAATACATCACATCTTAAAAATATTCAATCAGTTTTATTGCAATATGGAGAAAGCCTTTACTTGAAGCATCAAGCATCAGTTTGAGTAGTTGATGAATCTGAATGATAGAGGCACCACTTAAAGTATATCTCTGCTTTAAGTAGCTTTGTCTCATACCCTTCTATTTTATGAAGGTTCCATCATGTTAATTCTGGGATGTTTCTTTTCATGCAAAAGGATCACAACTATGGTAGCATTGCTTGCTACTCCACAGTCTCCACTCACTACTCTTCAGGACAGCAAAAAGGACTTTGGGATAAATATAAGAATGTGTTGAGTAGCTTCATTACTCTTGGAGTAAATTTGGCTGGACACCACACATGTTCTTTTCTCATAGGTGAAAACAGAACCCTGTAAGATACAACTGAAAAAAATCTGTTTAATACTGTTGTTTAAAATTATGAAGACCAATGGTCCACAGGCAGGCATATCTTCTAACATCATCTTCATATGTAAAAAAACATGATATATTTTTATCACTAGTCTGCCATTTTCTCTTATTTTTTTTTATTTTGATCATAATTTAGGTACTTTCAAAGTAACACTGACAACACACCATATAAAATTAATTCTAGCTATCCCAAAACAATAAATAATGTTTGTAACCCATCTTGAACTCTTACTTGCTATCTTTAGGATTCTTTAGTGTAGTGTTGAATGTTCATACCACAGCAAAACCATCTGTAATGTTAGCTGAAAGTATAGATTTCTGGAGTTACTCAACATTATTGAGTTTTTCAAAGTTAGGCTAAAAGAACTGACCATCTTTAATGAGTGTCTAAGGTATTCTTTTATTTTGAAATACTTCTTTAAAAAGTGTAAGTAGTAAAATATATTATTTTCAAAATAACAATACTATTACCAAATATAACAATGTATCACTTTCTCATTTCATATGCTGTTAAGGGTAAACATCATTTTGATATCAATCTTGAAGATCTTTTCATCATCAATTTTGTGAAGTGTATTTACTACTCTCATGGTTATTGAAGACAGATGATTATTTTGCCTATGTTTTTTTCACTACCTCTGTAAATTAAACTATTCATTCAACAATATTCTCTATGAATACATCCACTACATGCTACATTAATATATCATAATACATATCACAAAGTAACCATTACATGTACGTGTTTGACTTATGCACAATACCTTATTATCAATAAATCTATCTAAGTATTTTTCATGGAAACATAATATTCCATACCATGAACACACATCTTTAGTCATCTCTCTTTTTACATATTGGTTTCCATTGTTTGGTATCTTTTTTTAAAAATACATTAATTAGTTAATTAATTAGTTAATTTTGCGTTCCTACCACAGTTTCTCCTCTCTCCTCTTCTCCTATTCCCTCCCTCTATCCCCATTCTTTTCCCACCCCCAATTCATTCCTCCTCGGTTCCTGTTTAGGAAAGGGCATGTCTACCATAAGTATCAACAAAATATGGCATATCAAGTTGCAGTAAGACTAAACGCTTCCTGATGCATTAATGCTGGGCAAGGCAACCCAGTATGAGGAACAGGATCCCAAAGGCCAGTAAAAAAGTCAAAGACAGCCCCTGTTCCCACTGTTAGGAGTCCCACAAGAGGATCAAGCTACACAACTGTGACATAGGCAGAGAGCCTAGGTCAGTCCTATGTAGGCTCCCCAGTTATTGGTTCAGTTTCTATGAGCCCAGTTTAGTTGATTTTGTGAGTTTTCTTGTAGTGTCCTTGACACCTTTGGCTCCTACAATCCTTTCCCCCCCTCTTCTGCAGGATTCCTCAAACTCTGCCTAAGGATTGACTGAGGGTCTGCATCTGTTTCTATCAGTTGCTGGATGAAGTCTCTCTGATAACAATTGGGCTAGGCACCAATCTTCTGTTAAAAACCAAGACACCAGGAAGTTTGAAGGAAAGTGAATGGAACTAGAAAAAACATCCTGAGATAGGTAACCCATACCAAGAAAGACAAACATGGTATGTACTCACTCATAAGGGTATATTAGCTGTAAAAATAAATGATAACTATGTACAAGCCACAGACACAGAGAGACCAGGTAACAAGGAGGGCTTATGAGGGGTATGCCAGATCTCTCTGGGTATCAAGAACTATTTTGAGGTCCAACCCCTCAATTGCTCTCTCCCAGGGTCTGGGAAGAATCTACAACCAGCTGATAAGTCTAATCTTAAAGACAGTGAATCAATCTACACACACCATGTTGTCTCGTTCATCTGCTTTATTCCTCTGACAACATAATTCTGCCTCATCCTCTCAGGGAACCAGTCTATATCTCCCCAAAACAGCAACACTCTTACATTTACAATACAATACAAGACTTGCAAGGTCCCCACCAGTGCCTTCCTGGTCAACTTCATTTGCAACCCAAAGGGGGAGTGAATAGAGGTGGAGTCAGATGAGGGCTGAAATAAATCAGAAAAGGAATTTATGTGCTGGAAATGTATTCTTATAAGTGGTTAGGTGAAACATTACTAGTGTATCATAAATGTGCTCAAACTACAATCTTATAGGTGGTTAGGTAAAGACATCTATAAGTCACCAAAATAAAACTGCCTTATTTTTCTATGCCACCATTTCTGACAGGGTGAGGGGAGGAGTACTCTGATAGCTAGGTAGCTTGTCACACAGCTTGAAGCACCAGGTATGAAGAAAACCTTTTTTTCTTTCTAAGAAGTTGCTCTAGGGCTGTGAGAGGAGGGGAGATCTGAGCTTGATTTGCACAAGAAGCAAAGTTATGCACCTAGGAGATAGGCACTTGGTCTAAAAGACAGGCTGTGTCTCACTCAGTAAGGATGTTTTACCTTAATTCAGGGGCCTCAGGGGCCTAGTGGGTGATCTGTCCAACTATTCTATCATCGCTTGTCCTTGGATGCTTTGTTTGGAGCTGGCCCTATCTTTGGAAGTTTGCTAAAGGGGATATTTGCTGAAGGCAAATATCCAATTCAAATGCTAAAAAAGGAAGCAGGGAGCCTGGAGGCAGGAAGCCTTGTCTATGTAAACTTATCTAAGTACTTTAAATGTATAAGCCCAAGAAATGGTCCATACACACCGTTATAAGTTCTTGGAGAAATTATGAGAGCACAAGAAATTCATAGCAGGAAACAGCTAATATATTAAAAGCCAGATAACAGCAAATACTCCTTGAATTTTAGCTTCCTCCAGAAGGACTCCTTGATTCTTCTAGGTATAGTTTTATCATATATAGCTGAATCTCTATTTCATATTCTGTGGCCCATAGCACGTGGGGAAGGGAAACAGAAGAGATTTTGTGAGTAGACTGAGGGATGGTGGGGATGGAAACATGAGCGATCAGGTTGAAAGACGGCAACAGAGGGGGAGAGTACTGCAAGAGACTACTAGAAAGGGAACATTTCAGGGCCAGGTAAAAATGTGGTGCCAGGGAATCTCCCAGGAACCTACAAGGATGACCCCAGCTAAGACTTCTCACAATAGCGGTTATATAACCTGAACTGGTCATCTCCTGTGACCAGACTAGTGTTTAACCTAATTTGTTAATCCTTATAAAGAAAGCAGCAGCAGATTGATTATTTATTTGTTTGTTTATTTGTTTATTTATTTATTTTTGTCTTCAGGAAATCTAAAAATGGAACTTACCAAAAATGGCTAGATTGTCTGGTCGTGGAACCCCAAGAACCCTCCTGTCTCTCTCTTTTTAACTGTGGGAGTACAATACCAGGCAACAATGCCCAGCCTTTTACATGTGGGTTCTGGGGAATGGCTTCAGTGTATCCTGTTTTTGCAATAAGCTCATTACTGACCAACTCTATCTTCCCAGCATCCTTCTTTGGCTTGGCTATATGACTCTATACTACCTGCTAGCTTATTTCTTCATAAACCCCTCTTACATCAGCTTTCTTTAATAATACCTCGTAGAAATATCAATTGAAGAAAATTTCTCCACACCCACATTTTAGCCTTTAGGGTAAAAGGAGGTTCTCTTCATTCTGGAACCAGGTGGTGGCAAACCACAGGAGAGAGAGCCTAATGTATATCTATCTGTATATTTCCTAAGTAATTCTGCCGCCCTCCATTTTGTCACAAGTTGCTAATGTCTGAGTGCTAAATGCTGGTTGAAGAAAGGTTGAAAACAAGTTAACTGTCTTGATCAAGTTCTAAATAATTGATGTTTCACTCCATTAGAAAAAGGGAATATTGTGCTCATGTTTCAACATAATGAATACGAATGTGATTTGTTGGCATTAATTTGGGCAAAGAGTTTTGCTACCCACTAATAAGAGAGTTAGGCAATGAGCATAAAAATAGGATGAACCAAGGATTGTCATTTTAAGGGATTTTGTGGTATTATGAAGTGAGTTATAAATTACTTCTCAGAGAATGAAGAAACAATTGTGCTATTAATTGAGCCTCAAATCCTCACCTCTGCTATGAGAACTACACAAGCTTACTTTCTGTGCTCAGCAAGTCCATTCCAAATGCTGTGAAATTTTATGAAAATCTTATGAACCCTAGAATCAAAAGAAAGTATCTGAGAAGGATCAAACTGTTGGAAAAGGATAAAAATCCCAGGAGCGATGAGAGGAATCCACCCCCAAATCGCCTTTCCCTAGAAATCTGTTTGTCTCTACCAAGAATGACTAGCTGAATCCTTGATCCAACATCGCCACTGTGGGAAAGTCTTCTCTGGGTAAGTTATCTTCCTTGCATTCCCATCTGTTTCCCTTCCCTTGGGACTCTAAGTCTGCTTTTCACGGGTTATTCTGTAATGCTTGTTAGAAATATTTCTATCTTGGGAATATTTATGAGTATATCACTTTGAAAGGAAGATCAGATTAATATAAATTGATAGAGAGCTAACACCTGAGAATTTTCAAACATGTTTTACTTATCTCTGATTTATAAGTGTTAATGCATGTGTTATTATTATGAATAATAATATTTAAATATTCACTGTGTTTTATACATACAGTCTTCATTCCTAAGGATAATCATAAAAGATAAATAGAATATATTCATCTCATAATTCTGAATCTCAGGTTTTATTTTATCTTGCATGAGACACATAGCCAACCAGAAGAGTGTCCTGTTCAAGCACTGGTGGGGAAGACCATCCCAAGTTAGCTACTTAGTCTCAACTGTGTACATACACATGTCTGTATGGAAGAAGGCTACAGAACCATGAATCCAAATTCTATCATTTGGTTTATCTGGTTTATTTGCATGTGACTTTGGCAGAATGTTGTTAGATTCCTAATATAGTTTATTTACTTGCAAAGCTTATATAATAACAATACATTCTTCATGGGGTTATTGTGAAGATCAGTTTTTGAAATACATATGCTGCCTGGCATTTGGTGAAAGTTAGCATCATCATTTCCCCCCTAGTCTATTTGCATGAGAGAATCTCTCTTACTATTTGCTTTATGTACTCATCATATTGGTACTCTCCTTACTATCTTGATTGGAATAGAAGTGGGTTTTAGTGATTCGCACTCTCTGACAAGTAGAAACCAGAATAGACATGAGCAAAATTTATGCTACTATTGCCCCATGAAGCACATTATTGGCATAGAAACCCACTATCTCTAGAAGCCATCTCTGAATATATATATATAGCAAGAGCCACATTTTTCTCAAGTTTTTATCTTGATACACCCTATTATTAAGACTTAATGTCCTTGAAGATTACACAATTGGCCAGACAGTGACCTCAAAAATCAAACAGCAACAAGGGGCAAATATTGGGAATTCAACATAACTTAGTCAGACAACTGGTGTGTCAGAGAGTCTACATCCCATGGACACTTCTGAGAAGTTCTATTTAATTCAAGGGACTAGGGAGTATAGGTTTTTCTCCAGAAACTGCAACATCTTCTTAGATTTATTTAAGAAACACTTATATAATTCTGTGGAATAACCCTTCTGTACACTGTGAATGTGGATTGCTCTCATTGGTTAATAAAGATGCTGACTGGCCAATAGCTGAAGATGATAAGGTTAGGCAGGAGAGCCAAACTGAGAGTGCTGGGAGAAGAAGGAAGGAGTCTAAGGAGGCTTGAGCATAAGCAGGGAGAAGCAAGATAGACATGCCATACTGAGAAAGGGTACCAAGCCATGTGGCAAAGCATAGATAGGATATATGGGTTAATCTAAATGTAAGAGTTAGCTAATAACAAGCCAGAGCTATTGACCAAGCATTTATAATTCATATTAAGCCTCTGAGTGATTATATGAGAGTGACTGCGGAACAGAAAAACTTCACCTGCATAATGATTCTTCTTTGGATTGTTCTAAGCCTTTATTAACATCCACTGACTTATTAAATCATCATAACAATTGTCTGCAATAACTCTTACTGTTATTTTCATTAAATAGATGATAATATGGAAGAGCAGAGTACCAAGTCATTCACCTAAGAAGTTGTAATCTGGCATTCCAACACAAGACACACGTATTACTAGCAGCCACAATGAAAGCTGCCCTGAATACAATAGTGTACACACACCAGAGCCTTAGAGGACCATTTTAAACAGCAACAAACAAACAAACAAACCAAATAGCCTTCTTTGAGACAATCCCTCAAACTCAGTAGATGACTGCATTGTTTTCATTTCTATATGAAGAAAAACCAAGGTTCATGATTATGCACAAGATCTTATAACAACTTAAGGAGAGGGTCTCACCAGTCCTTTACTTGTTTTAATGCCTTCCTTTGCTTTGTTAAAATTTGTACGTCTTACTTTAGCATCATGAGCAGATGAAAAGGTCTTAGTGTGGAAATCAGTAAAGTATTTCATTTTGGTTTTAGAAAAAAAATTAATGAATAAAGCTAATCTAACACCAAGAATGATTGCCTTTCCATTTCAACATAAAATTTTTTAAAGCTGTTCTCATTCCCTGAAAGGAACTCATTACCTACAAACTACCACTTTTCACATCTAGTGACCACTTAGGATTAAGAGATGTCTGTAGAGACAGACAATCATGTATTCCCCAGGGGAACTTTGTCTTAGGCTATATAATGCTTCTTGCAGATCCCAGGAAGAATCAAACAAACAGAAACACAAGAAGTATAATATATCTTTAAAAGCTGTGTTTGCAATATCCTATCTGCAGACTTAGAGACCATAGCTCTTTTTCAGTTTTATATTTTCTGCTCCTGACATATGAGGCTGACTCACTATGGCAGTCAGACAACTTAGGGCAATCTGAGGCTCAGCAATATTTCACACATCTCCCATTGGTTTCCCCCAAGAAGCTTTGCCTATTAATATGTCTTGCAGAGATCTGACTTAAGCACTCAGCAAGGCTGTAAAAGACACTCACACAAGGTGACAGGCATGGGAAGTGGCTGCTTGTGAAGGCGACTGACTTGGGTTGCCTGTGGAGAACAGCAGCCCTAGGGAGTGATAAAAGTAGTTTTTTTTTTGGGGGGGGGGGAATCAAAGTTGGACATTCTTCAGGAATTTGCAATTTTTATAGCAGTGTTTCCAAAAAGACTTCAATAACTTTAGGTGTCATTTCTTCCCTGAAGTCTCATCTCATGTCATGAAAAGATTAAGGCCAACGGTGTGATATCTTGTCCCTATTTTATTCCAGATTGTCTTCTTTGGCACTTTATTAGAAGTAAACAGGTCTTAATTTCTTCTAGCAAAAAGGCAGACAAGCAAAGTGAACAGAAATTAATGAAAAATGAGGCATTTGGAAAAGAGCAAGGAAGGTTATATCGAAGGGTTTGGAGGGAAGAAATGGCAGCAAGAAATAATGTAATTTTTTGTCTACTAGAGAGGGAGAAAGAGAAGGGGTGGGCCAAGGTTGTTTTCAATGATTGTATCGCTGTTTCTACTCAGAGAAGCAAAATTTGAATCCCGACTCTGCTATATGATTTTGTTCAATTAATATTTGCAACTATCACTCGCACTTGACAGTTTCCAATCAGGGGTGGTTTTTCTTTGGAAGTAGTCACACACAAAAAGGAATAATGTGTGGAAAATACCTAGGAAATGGATAGGCACATCAAATCACCGAGTCAATGCTTATTGCTAGTTATTAAATTACTATCATCAAATTCTTATTCATGCTACTTGAATAGAAGGATTTTCTCAGGAAAACCCTTCTAGGAATGAGATTATTTTATTAAGTAGGCTCCTGAAACTTGGGATTTTCCTGTCCAAAATGAAGCAATTTAAACTCCTGAAAGAAAAAAGAAAGGCAAAGTCATCTGGAAGGAAGAGAGATAAGAATGAAAATAAAGTACAGTGATTGGATGTGAAGAGTTAGAGAGGTCAGGAATGCAGAGAGGGAATTAGCAAGGTGACTGAAGGAGGAACATAAACCACAATTCCCAGGGTGGGAAGTTGAGATTAAATTCTAGCTTTAGCCAGGGGCTCTACAACCATTTACTGCTGTGTTCATTTGTTTTAGGGAAAGCGACTCTAAGGCATTGTCTTAATTTCTTAAGGCTTAACTTGTTGTGATTGGTGTAGTGATTAATATTAAGAGAAAAGGTAGAACATTAAAAATGCCAGAAATGAGGATCTGTGTGAAGACAATAGAGGTTCTAGTCTGGAGGGCATCAGGCAATGTTAGAAGAAAATACGATGAGAAATTGCAGAGGGAAGGGTATCAGGAAACTTGAGTTTTGTCTCACGAGAACGAAAGACCTTGGTGGTGGTGGGCTTGAAGTCAGTGAATATCAGAACTTTGGGTTGCCTTATCCACTGTTCTTTTTGCCTCTCATTTCAGAAACACAGGTTGAAAATGTTATGCTAACAGAGAGAGAGAGGTAAAATTGATGGGCTGTGAAGAGAACTGTGGGCTGGTCACACAACCATAATTTTCTCTTGCTGTCAATTTTTCCCCCATGAATTAAGTGATTTGACCTTGGACAAATTGCTTAAGCTCTTTGAATATAAATGTCTTTAGCCATAAAACCAGGGATGTCACACTTATCCATAAAAGGCATTTGTGGCATATTTAGCACACTTCAACAAGAATCTATGGGCATGCTAGAAATTCATTTAACTAATATTTTTCATCCTGAAAAATAAGTTTGCTGCAGCAGAATTGGGCTGATACTGAGGGCTGTTTCTCTTTGTATGTGATCTACCCATACCTTGACATTTCGTGTCAGCTTGTCCTTTCAGTCCCCCAATTTCTGAATAGCGCAGACTGGCACAACACTGTGCAATATGGCCAAATTGAAAAGGTCGATGTGATAGTGCATGTGTGCTAACCATCACCAAGGAACCTACATTAAACAGGAGTTTTTCCACAAAGACAAAGCAAGCAAGTCCTTGCATTTGAGTGATGAAAATGCAGTGACTAAGTCACACACACACACACACACACACACACACACACACACACACACACCACATAGATATTTCCTGCATGTACTCTTACACATACACATCTTTCATTATTCTGGAATTTTAAAATTAGTTATACATTTTTTTTTAATTCATGTGTTAGTATCACTAAGTCTTTGAGTTTTCCCACTATGGCAAAGATGTCCAGTTCCTGGTTGATAGGAGGGATGAATCTTTCTTAACTGTTTGAATTTTATAAGCATTTTATATTCCCATTCAGTATTAAATTCTGAGTATCATCAATAGCATTCACCAGAAGCATAATGTCCTCTGCTGTCATTTTAAAGAATGAGAAATTTTGGTTTAAGCACATGATTTTATTATAATGAAAAGTCTTAAAATTTCAGAAAATGATTGAAGTAATTTTATTCCATAACAGCTACTGCATGCAAAGGAAGGATGTAGCACCAGCAGTTTGAAGTTATCAACACATGTGTTTTAAAATTATATAGCTATAGTTAATTAGCTACTGTATATTTAAAACATTGCCTGAGAATACTAGTTGAATCTTGCTTTTGTAATATTAATTATGAGTCATTGTGACTTTCAGTAACACTAAAATCTGAATGAATCAAGGGAAAATTGTCTCCCAGAACACCATCTTTGGCTTTACCAGTAAACAGAAAATATAACTATTGTGATTCTTTTGTACATCAATCTCTTTTCTCCAATATAAGTTATAAAATAAAGTTTTTGAGGAATAGTCTAAGGTCAGAATCTTTGGGTCTTAAATGCCCCCCCCCCCCGCCACCGTCCGTGTGTTTAGGGGTTAATCTCCAGTGTAACACTGATGAGGGATGGTAAGATTTCAGGAATGGTCCCTCATGGAGGATTCTAGGCCACTAGAGTTATGCCTTTGGATTGAATATTTGGGTGGTAGCCTTCCTTTTTCACTCTCTTTGTGGCCTAGATGCTCTGAAATAAGGAAGTTCCCTTAACCAACTATCATGGCCTACATCAACATAGACCAAATAGAAATGGTGTTGAGCGAGCAGGAAGGAAAGCTCTAAAGCTGTGAGCCAAAAAGAACGCTGTTCACTTTGTATATCATTAGATCAGTTATTTTTCTTTCAGCAACACACATTTAATCAATTCAGAATTCCTTAGGACATGTTTGAAAGCTGAGATATTCCAAAGATTCTATAAGAATGGGAAACATCGGGGGAATTTTTATCTGACAGAATACTAGTTTTCAACGGTGTAAGACCGGAGTGGTTAAATGGCAATATTATTGGCTTTTGATCTTGGTTGTTATGTAGCTATAGAGAATCTAGTATGATACTCAGGCTCTATATGTGATATCACTAAAATGAAACAGTAATGACTATAAGATTTTTTCATGGTGGGTCAACATATATAAATCTATAAAAGAAATATCGTGAGTAGCTTTCAGATACCTCTTCGTAACTTCCAAATGTGGTCTCTGCTATGATTTTCATCAATGTCTTGTAGCGGATATAATCTCATTTAGGCTGAATCATTCTGTTTCTTGGCTGTATCACATGTAGAATTTTATGACAATTACCAGCACACACAGTGAGCATGCCAAGACTGTAATATGGGTAACAAGCCCAGTAAACACCTCTGTAGGTTTGAAATGACTTACACATAAATATAACCAATAAGGCTTTCCCAACGTTTGAGATTTCTTAATATGCAAATGATGGCGAGGCTATCTGGGCGTCTTATACATATGTTGTGGCTCTTCATATGTATAGGGCTATAATCCCTCAACAAGGCAAGTGGGTGGGGAAAAAAATACCTCAGCGATCAACTGAGTTACTGTCTCTGAATAGTTTAATTTTAGAACTCCTAACTCACTTTCTGTCACTGAAACAAAATACCCGAGGTAATCAACTCGTGATGAGATATGATTTAGTCTTTGCTTGTGGTTGTGGAAATCTTGACCCATGACTATGTGGCTCCAGGGCATTGAACCTGTGATGAGGCAGAAAAGCACAGCAGAGAGCATTTGGAGAGTCAGTCTGCTCACTTCCCGGATGCTTGTCAACAAAAAAGAAAGATAAAGGGTTAATGTCTCCAAAACTCCTTCAATAATATACTTTACATGAACTAATTTCTTTATGCTAATCCCATCTTTTTTTTAAAGGTTCTACCAAAGCACAATAACATCAAAGGATGGGAATTACATGTTTAACTCTTTTGGAAGACATTTTAGAGCCAAACCGTAAGAGGGAAGCTTCCTTCCAAGGGAGCTTCCTTCCTGGAGATCTCTTTCAAATACGGTGACACAGCACACAAGAGCTTAATGTGATTTTCATAAACATCTGAGGTAAACTTAATATGGAGACAAGATTAATCAATGCTATATACCAACTTTGAGCCAGCAGTCAAGTGGAACTAGACCTACAGAAAGTGTGGAAGGGACTCTGAAGAGGTCACACACCAATGAGTTTGCTCACAGAATGCAGTTTCTCACCCTGTGGAGGTTGTCCGGAATCCCTGTCCTATGTCCCTGTCACATTTGGCTAAACTCCCCTACTTAATCAGTGTGAGCTATCAGGCTGAGGATCCTGAGCCCTCACACAAAGAACAAGGTACTTAAGCCAAGCTCTACCCTACCCTTCTGTGCCTACGAAACAAAGCAAAACAGGATGAAACAGAGAAAAAAAGCCCATAAACACTTCCTGGGGCTGGGCTGACACACTGCAG
>CABHPR010122784.1:0-21345 GCA_902168415.1 Peromyscus melanophrys
CAAAGTGGTTGTCAGAGATTCCTCAGGTTCAGGTTGCACAGCTAGGAGCACGTGGGCAGGAGAGAAGGAAACAAGGAGGCAGGGTTTGGAGCTTAGGTTAAAAAAAAGCTTGGATACAAGGCAACTCTTTCCACTTGCCTGTTCGCTGGCAGAAGTTAGATAATTCCTGTATAATATTGGGGTCCAATGAACCATTAGGTGGGCAATTTTTATTGCTATCTAAGGAATATTAGGCCATTTATTAGTGCAAAGGTGGACAAGCTTAGACGGTCTTTAAGTAAGGCATTAAGCTGAGAGGCCTAAGAGTTTTCAGAAGGCATCCCAGAAGAGATGTAGGACTAATAGGGTTGGAGGCCTTATTTCCCATGACTGTGGCAGAGAGGAAAACAAAACAAAACAAAACAAAAATACAAAACAAACAAACAAACACAAAAAACAAACATGATCCAAGACTACAATCTCAGGCATCTCGAGATCAAGTGAGGATCAGTGATTGACACAAGTTATTCAATGCTTCGTCAAGCCAGAGAATGAGGGCCAGAGTGTACATAGCCTGAGGATGAGGGTCCGACAGGAGCTGGTGCAAGTCATTCAATGCTTTGTCAAGTGAGAGAATGAGGGGCAGGGCATACACAGCCCAAGGATGAGGATCCCACAGCGAGAACGATATCTCAGACCGCAGTCACGGGAAATGGCTAGAGATTGAAGCCTGTGATGGGGGCCGACCATAGCTGATGAAGGCCATGGATGGGAGTTCCCCCAATCCCGGGGACACCAGAAGGACGCTGGACAATCTACGGTTGTTTCCATGGGTCCAAGGAACTGTTTATGCTGGCTGGAAAGGGAAAACTCACCAATCAAAGCAGCTGGTGTTGTGTGAAGCAGTCTGGCAGCCAGGTAAATGGAAATGTGGGCAGTTATAGGGAGAGCAAGCCTCAGTACAGGGTCCTGGACTCACAGCGCCGGGAGGGCCTGCTGTGTCTCGGCACCAATGTTAGTCATTAAGCAGCGCTGTTTACTGTGAGAGAAAAACCACGAGGTACAAGAAAGCCCACTGTAAGAATTTACTAAGGAAAGGGAACAGAAGGGGTGTGCATAGATAGGCCTATGGAATGACCATGCAGGAGGAGAGGGGAGGAATAGGTGGAACCTGATTTTATAGGTTCCCCCAGCACATGTGCAAATGGGCTTATGTGGCTACGCCACCCATGCACATGGATTACATGACAACGCTGTGCGCAGATTATGTGATCACAAAGAGCACCGATTACGTAGGAGGTAAGGCCCTAGGATGACTAAGCATCTTACTTGGCTACTGGACAGCGCATGTGTGGTCATGTAACTGGGGGAGTGGCTAGGAATTCTAACAGTATGTATTTGTATCATATATGTTCCTGGTGCCTACAGAGATCAGAAGAAGAGAGGAACAGGTCCCCTGTAATTGGAATTATGATGGTTGTAAGCCACCATATGGGTGCTGGGAGCAAAGACCAGGTCCTCTGTGAAAGAGCAAGTGCTCTTAACTACTGAGCCATCTCTCTAGCACCCCTCCCCACTCTTAATTTTTTCAAATCACTTTTCACTCTTCTGAGTAGCATTTTGCTGTCTCCCTGTGACCCTGTGAATAGGTCCTGGCTGAATTGCCCATAGCTTTCCCCTCTACTCTAGAACTTTCCCCTCATGACACTTACCTCATGAGCATCTTTACTTTCCCCAGATGTGCCCAGGAGTCTCAGAGGTAGTCTTGAAAACGGTCAAAGCACTTGTGTCTTGTCTGAGGAGTGCCATCTAATTTTGACTTTACTGCATGTTTCAGCTTGACCATGGGCCAGTTTTTTCTTTATAAAACTTGTTGCCCTTTTAAAGAACTGGTGTTCTGTAGAATACCCTGGACAGTGCTGTTCAGGAAATTCCTGTCATGGTGGCAGTCACCATTTGAGATTGGGCAGGAGAAAGTAGACTTGCCCTCCCAATCTTCCACATAAAGTTGCAGCCGAAGCCAACACATTCCACACCTTAGTTAATCGTGATGGCTCTGTGTCCTCTGTGGATCTTAAGACGGTGAGAGTGTAAGCCATGGGTGTATTTAAAGTTTTAAAATGGTACAATTTCCTTAACAGTAAAATTCTTTCCCCAGGACCGCCTTGTTTACCTTCAGTTAATTTTATGCAGAATAAAATTAAAAAGTTATAAAATGGAATATAGAATATAGTAAATGTTTGACATATACTATTGCTATTCTGACTTATATACACATCTGCTGTCCAGGCACCCAGTGCCCTAGCTGCTCCAAGAGGGCAGCCAACATCTCAGGCTTCTTCCCAAGATGACATATCTGTGTACACGCATGTGCACACGCATATGGAGTGGCAGCATGATTTCCCCCTTCTTTTCTTTACATGTGTGATGGCATATTCTTCACACCATTTAACAAATGGTTGATTATACTGACAAGTTCACACTTGACGTCTTCTGTATCTGTTTATAAGAAACATTTGTATTCTTTCTTGAGTGGCAGTGTGCAATTCCACTGTGTAGATATAACCTACTTTATCTAAATTGTTAGTATTTAAATCATCTGCATCTTTTTGTTAGTTTGTTTAGAACAGGGTCTCTCATAGATCAAGCTGTCTAGAACTCTCAAAAGTTGACCTTGAACTCCTGGTCTTGCTTCTTGCATTGCCTTCTCCTGGGTGTGGGGATTGCAGGTGTCTGTCACCATGCCTAGCTTGACATTGCAAACAGTGCTACCATGTCAATATATAAACAAGCATGTGTGTTTGTGTGCGTGTGTATGTGTAAATTGTGAAACAATCTTTTTTCAAGTAGTACTCTCATAATTCATTTTTTTATTTAACTTTTTTTGAGAATTTCATACATGAGTACATTATTTATATAATTTCCACCCCGTCCTCTTAAATGACTGGTGTGTGTGTGTGTGTGTGTGTGTGTGTGTGTGTGTGTGTGTGTGCAAAAATACGGCCTCAACCAATTGAGTCCATTTAGTCGCTTATATGTATATGTGTTCAGGTGTGACCACTTGAGGTTGGCTAGCCTGTCTAAGAGGGGGCTCGCCCCTGGAGAAAACTGATTCTTGCTTTCTCAGGAGCCATTGATTGCCTATAGCTCTTCATCTGGGGATAAAACTTTGGAAAATTTCCCCATCCATGTGGCATGTCAGACGGTATAGTCATTGCTTCTCTTGTTTTGGTGACTATATTGTCAAGATTTCATGGATGCAGCTTCCCTTTCATGTGTAGAGGACACTATCTCACAACAGACATCCTGGGCCTCAGGCTCCTACAGTCTTTCTGCCCCTAATTCCTTGGTGTTCCCTGAGAATTATAGGGCTTGTGATGCAGATGTGTCAGTCGGCACCTGCGGTCGGTTGCGCTTTGCATCATGACCAGTTGTAGATTTCTGTGATGGTCTCCAGCAGCTGCCGAAAGAAGCTTCTTTGGTAAAGGGTGGGATCTATGCTTACCTGTGAATATAGGGATAAATATTTTGAATGCGGTAAAGGGTAGGAGCTACACATACCTGTGGATATAAGGATACATATTTTGACTGTGGTTACTAATTATACGTGGGAAAATGGCAGTTAGTAGGGTCTCCTCTACTGTCCATGATCTCACCAGCCACAGGTAGGCTAGGTTTAGAGTACCAGGCATTCTGAGACAAGATGTCACCCTGGCTGGCAGAGATCTACCTGCCTCTTCTTCCCAAGTGCTGAAATTAAAGATGTGTGCCATTATGCCTGATGTTCATAATTCTTCAACTATAATACATTAAATCTTCTTTTGTCTTTTTCACTTTTAGGGAAGCCTTGAGGTTTTTTCTGGACTGGGGCTGATAGTAGGTCCCCCTTTAGGTGGTTTTTTGTATCAGTCCTTTGGCTATGAGATGCCTTTTATTCTTCTGGGGTGCATAGTTCTACTGATGATACCACTGACCCTATGTATTTTGCCCAGTTATGGTAAGTTCAAATTTCATACTCATTCTAGAATTTTAACTTTACTTTTATGTCTTTGTAAATGATACATTTACCATTTATATTGTGTAACACCTCTTTGTTGTCCCCTCAAAAGCTGGTTCTTTTTCCTAAAATATAGGTAATTAGTTTATGATGATTTTTGCTTACAAAGAACTAGGAATACAGCTCAATTAGTAGAGTGCTTTTCTAGCATTCATGAAGCCCCAGGTCTGACCTCCAACTTCACATAAGCAGATTATGGTGGTGCATGCCTTTAAAGCATCCTCAGCTACGTAGTGAGTTTGAGACCAGCCTGGGATGCATAAGTCCCTCTCTTAAATAAATAAAATAAAAAAGCATACCACAAAATTTCCAGGTTTAGGAGAAACAAATATTTAATTTCTGCTCAGGAGCCATTATCATTGGGTTGAACTAAATTTTCACTAGAAATTCCCTTCCCTTCCCTTCCCTTCCCTTCCCTTCCCTTCCCTTCCCTTCCCTTCCCTTCCCTTCCCTTCCCTTCTCTTCCCTTCCCTTCCCTCCTTTCTTTTTTTTCTTTTTAATGAGGTCTGTCTACATAGCTGTGTGTACATGGACTTTCTTTTGGGTCTCCAGCTCACAAAAAAAAAAAAACAAAAACAAAAACATAAACCCGACATGGAGATGTATTAATTATGAAAGCTCAGCTGATAGCTTAGGCTTGTTTCTAACTAGCTCTTATAACTTAAACTAACCCATTTCTATTAATTCACTTTTTGTCTCATGACTTTATTACTTCACCTCCATATTGCCCATTCTGTTTGCTCTGTGTCTCTGCCCTTCTTTTTCCCATTGTCCTCTGTGCCCAGAAATCCTGCCTAGTTATTGGCTGTTCAGCTTTTTATCAAACCAACCACAGGATGGTGGGGGAGCATTCTTCATGCTGTGAGCTTCGTTGTATGACACCTTCAGGGAGCCCCTAAGTGCATATCTTCTGCCAGTGCTGACAGAGGTGAGAAAGAGGGCATCACATCCCCCAAAACTGGAGTTAGAGATGGATGTGAGCTGCCATGTGGCTGCTGGGAACTGAACTTGTGTCTTCTGAAAGAGCAGCCAGTGTTCTTAACCACTGAGCCATATACTGTCGACAGATAATGTTTTTTGTATGCACAGGAAATGTAATAGACTAAAACTAAAATCTTTTATAGTTAAAAATTATTTTAATTTTAATTTTTTATTAGTGTGTGTGTGTGTGTGTGTGTGTGTGTGTGTGTGTGTGTGTGTATCCCTGGCTATCCTGAAATCTTTCTCTGTAGACCAAGCTTGCCTCAAACTCAGAGATCTGACTACCTCTACCTTTATAGTGCTGGAGTTAAAGGCGTGCAGCACCACCACCCTGTTATTGTTATCATTTTGAATTATGTGTATGGGTGTTAGTGTGTGCGTGTAAGTGCAGATGCCCACAGAGACCAGAGGACTGGATCTCCTGGAGCCAGAGCTACAGGTGATTGTGAGACACCATATGTGGGTACTGGAAACTGAAGAGGGCTGTTCTTCGTTATTGAGCCGTCTCTGCAGCCCATCTTTTGTAATTTTCAATTCAGATTCAATACATTTCAAAATTCACACCACGTTGACTCCTGACTGGCAATATCTCCTTGTACCACAAGGTGGCGCTTGTTCCCTCTCTAAGTTGAAGTACCTACTGTTGTCCTTTTATTAAATGGTTGCTGCCTTTGAAGCCACAGCTGTCGGAATTAGCAACTGCAATTCCTCAGCTCCCACCAGTGGTTAGGCCACAAGGGCTGTAGCCAGAGGGAAATCTGTTCCCACTCTCTCAAAGCTACGAAGGGAACTTAACTAAACCTCTCTGCAGCTCTCCATCCCACTGTCCTATCCAGATGGCCTTACTTTGAGATTGTAACTAAAAACCTCCCTGCACACCCTGACTCCAGTTGCTTCTCTTTGTATTTGAAAACTTAAGGATTGTTTTTTGTTGTTGTTGTTGTTTCTTGTTTTGTTTTTCGAGACAGGGTTTCTCTGTGTAGCTTTGCACCTTTCCTGGAGCTCACTTGGTAGCCCAGGCTGGCCTCGAATTCACAGAGATCCGCCTGCTTCTGCCTCCCGAGTGCTGGGATTAAAGGCATGCGCCACCAACGCCCAGCCAAAGATTGTTTTTTAATTGGGGATTTTGCTGTTGGTTTTTTGAGACGAGTCTTATGTAGCCCAGGCTGACTTCACACTCACTGTGGAGCGGAGGATGACCTTGAACTCCTGAGATGTGCTGAGATACCGGGCATACACTTCCAGGCCAGGGTAAAAGTCAGTCTTTTACATAAAATCAGTTGTGGCTCCTAAAGTTGAAGAATTACAAGTTAATGTAGATATTTAATTCCAGACAGTTCAGAGGTGCAGTTATTTCTACCACCAGATGGT
This sequence comes from Peromyscus melanophrys, assembly GCA_902168415.1. NCBI lineage: Eukaryota > Metazoa > Chordata > Mammalia > Rodentia > Cricetidae > Peromyscus > Peromyscus melanophrys. Next base: position 6,389 of record CABHPR010122784.1, read on the forward strand.
CTTACCAGATAGCTTTGCCTCTCCAAGTAGGTTAAAGATGAAGGTAAGAGAGGTTAATTGGTAAGATATATTTCTGTTTTTATCTTTAAGCCACAGAGTCGGAGCCAAGTGAACACTCCTTCTGGAAACTTGTCTCATTACCCAAGGTCGGTCTCATATCCTTCATCATCATCTCCTTCAGCTCTGGCTTCGGTTTCCTTAATCCCATCCTCTCTCTCTTCGTCTTGAAGAAGGTAAGCAGCCTACTGGAGAACAGCTTTGTACTGTTGGCCATGATCATGGTGCCCTTGGGCTCTTCCTTTAGGGAAAGACCTTCAGCTGTGAGAAGGAGGTAGCCAGGCAGCTGCGTTCTCTGGTAAACTATGTCTTCCCTCAGTGCTGCTCCTTTGAGCTAGGGTGTGACTCTGTGATCTGGGGGGTCTGATCCACTAGAAAGAAAGAGAGAACCTTCCTCTAGTGTCTCCTTTTACCCAAGACCTTGCTCATGTCATTCCAGGTCTACAAGGGCATCTCCCATGTTGCTTAACTACAACACATTTTCTCTTCCCTTGTGAGTTGTAATGAGGATTTAGGAGTACTCATTATGTCTGTTGATGTGAGATATCCTTCTCTCCCCAATGCCCTCTGGGTCCACTTACCTTTTAGCTATTTGTTATAATAAGATGACTATGTTCTATACTACAGATATGAGAAAGGAACCAAGAGTCTCCATTGCTGAAATATAAATGTTGAATTCATATTAGCTAATTTGCTTTTTCCTGTGACACATCACCGTCCTGCATGCCTCACCCCCACCGACACCAAACCCATAAGATCCAAGAGCATCACTTAACAAGCTCTGTGTATGAATCTTTATATACATAAAATTTGTGAAACACTATATATGAAAATGCAATTTGTAGAAATCAAATTATATGTTTACTATCAAATGCTACAATATCAAACTTCTAGGATGTCTAATAAGTGGTTGGAAATTTTTTTTTCTCTTAGAAAAAAAAGTATTTCCCCATTCCTGGTACAAAGTAAGACAAAGTTAAGAGGAATGCAATGAAAGCTAATCTTGATGGTTAACTTGATTGGATGGGAAAGTGCCTAGGAAATTAGTAAAGTGTATCTCTGGATAAGACTTGAGGTTATTTCCAGACAGCACTGACTAAGCTGGAAATGCCCTGACTGTGGGCAGTACCATCCCAGAGGCTGGGGCTAGGATGAAAAAAGGGAAGAATGGAGAAAGCCAGTTAACACAGGTATCCTCTCTCTGCTTCCTGGCCGCCTTCATGTGAGCTCTCTGCTCTCCACACCCACCCACCAGGATGCTCTGAAACCAGGAGCCAGAATAAATAACCACCCCTTCCTTTTACATTGTTCTCTCCGTTGTCTTAGTCACAGCTATGGACAGCCAAACAATGCAAATGTGGGTGTAACAATAGACTTCTGTTAATAAAGCTGGGGAAGAGAAGGAGGGAAAGGGGTATGTTTATTTTAAAGAGAGACTTCACATGCTGCTCTAACACAGGATCTCTTTTCCAGTTCAATTTGCCAGTTGGATACATGGGACTGGTCTTCCTGGGTCTAGATCTGTCCTACACCATTTCATCACCGCTGCTTGGTCTCCTTTGTGATAGGATGCCTGTATGTATCCTGACTTATATTTGAGTTGCTTTTGCATGTTTAGGTAGGCAGCCACTTCTCCATAATTTTTAAGGTCCCCTACTTAAAGCAAACACTTTCAGTTGGCCTGGTAGAGAGAGTCCGGTGTCTCCCAGCCTAGGTTGTTCCTCTCAGCAGACTCAAGTTTAGTACTTCATATAAAGAAAAGTCCGATGCTAAATCTGCTGGAAACTGCTGGACCACGGGATTATTTTTATTTTTTTAGACAGACCTCACTATACAGCCCAGGCTGATGTGGAACTCAGTCCCCTTGCTCAATCTTCTCAGAGTCAGGATCACAGTCTGTTGTTGATATGACAAGCCTGGTTATTATTATTCCATCTAAAAGTTTCCTTAACAACACAGACAAAAAATAAAACAGAAACCCTGATACTAATAACAAGGGCAGAGTCTTGGGCTCTTAAGAGTTATTGGACTTGATCAGATTATAAACTGATGGAGGGAAATTGACTTAGAAAGTAGGTATGAAAGAATAGCCCTGCAAGTGTGCATCAACCATTCCATAATCATCTTGAAGTGAATCTCTTCTGCTTTCTTTCAGTTTGGCCTAACCCATTCAGTCTGCATGACTTATATGCAGAAACGGCACCATTAACCAGACCTCACACTTCCATGGCTGCTTCTGCAGCTTCAGTGCTTAGATTTTACGTTTTTCTCTCATTAGCTTTGCTTATATGTTTATAAGATGTATATATTATGGAGAGTTACTTAGTAACCCAAGTAACAAAGAGCTAACATTTTCTGTTTTTTAAAGATTTACCTTCATTTTTGTTTGTGTGTATGCTTGTGTGTCTGTGTACGTGTATGCCACACGTATATAGGTGACCTCAGAGACCAGAAGAGGGCAGTGGATCTCCTGGACATGGACTTCTAGCTTTTGTGAGCCACCTGACACAGGTGCTGGGAACCAAACCTGGGTCCTTAGAAGAGGACTAGTATGGCCTTAGTAGTGGAAGTGTTAATATTTTAGAAGAGGACTAGTGTGGCCTTAGCAGTGGAAGTGTTAATATTTTAGAAGAGGACTAGTGTGGCCTTAGCAGTGGAAGTGTTAATATTTAAACAGTGATTTTGACTTGGGACAACATTGAGAGAACTCTTAACCACTGAGCCATCTCTCCAGACCCCTGAAAGCTAACATCTTAAACAATGTTTGGAGTAAGTGTCAAGACATTATCTTAAGCCAGGTGTGGTGGCAAATGTTAGTCACCCTAGCACCTGGAAGGCCAGAGGACTAAGAGATCATTAGTTCAGTACCAGCCAGGGCTACATAGCAAGCAAGACATTGCTCCTTCCTTTAAAAAGAAAGACACAGCCTGAATCAAGCAGTTTAGAAGGGATAATTTTTATTAGATACCATCTTAGACTGTTTAGACTGCCATAACAAAATATCAAAGACCTGGAGCACACATAAGCAAGGGATACTTAGTTCTCACAGCTCTGTAAGATCCAGGCTCCTGCTTGGTGTTGAGGGCCACTTCTGACTCACAGCAGCCCCACATGGAAGAGTGGGAAATGCTCTCAGAGACTTCTCCTGTGAGGGTGTGGATCCCAGTGATGAGGGTTCCTCCTTCACTACCACATCACCTCTCCAAAGCTGACCCCCCATGCACCATCAGATTAGGCACTAGAATAGCATATGAACCTGGGGGTTGATGGGGAGGGATTCCATTCAGTCACTCTGCATTAGATACTTTTAAATAATGTGTTTTGCCTGGGTATTGTGACATATTAGCAAGTTCCTTGAGATGACTGCTTTTTAAATTCTTATATGTTTGGAATAGTTCATGATGTGCCAAGATTCTGTAACGTACCCCCCTTCCTGGGGAACTTCTTTGCTCATCCCACCGTCTTGCAAAATATCCTCCTTTCCTTTATGTTTATCATCTGCCTGTTCTCTCTTAAATGTAAAGTTTCATTTGCTTCAGTGTATTTGGATTTTTGGATGTCATTACTCTAATGATTTTTTTAGATTGTTTGATTACAGAGGGTCCTTTGGTTTAAGCTTTGAAACTCTTTCTCTTTACCAGAATCTCAGGAAATGGTTTTTGGTTTTTGGAAACTTAATCACAGCTGGGTGCTACATGCTCTTAGGACCTGTCCCCATTTTGCACATTAAAAGGTAACTTGTCTTGTTCCGTGTGTTTGGAGAAATAATACTAGTAATTATTTAATTTTTTAAAGTGACTTAGTACTGCAAGCATTGCTATTTAAACATTGACTCTGACTTAGGATTGTACTGAGCTATTTGTGTGACTGATAATGCTTTATTCACTAGAAGCTCACAGTAGTTTACAAATCTTAACACATTCAATCTTTATCAAATGAGAAAAACATTGATTCTTACCTATAAGGTTTTTTTTGTTTATTTTGTTTTTTTTATAAATATTTTATTTTATAATTAATTTAATTTTACATATCAGCCACGGATTCCCCTGTCCTCCCACCCCCCCCAGCATTCCCCCCTAATCCATCCCCCCATTCCTACCTCCTCCAAGGCAAGGTCTCCCCTGGGGAGTCAGCCCAGCCTGGTAGATTCAGTTGAGGCAGATCCAGTCCCCTCCTCCCTGCACCCAGGCTGAGCAAAGTGTCCCAGCATAGGCCCTAAGTTCCATAAAGCCAGCCCATGCACCAAGGATAGGTCCAGGTCCCACTGCCTGGGGGCCTCCTAAACAGTTCAAGTGAATCAACTGTCTCACTTATCCAGAGGGCCTGATCCAGTTCCATGGGGGCTCCTCAGCTATTGGTTCACAGTTCATGTGTTTCCGCTAGTTTTGCTATTTGTCCCTGTGCTTTTTCCAATCATGGTCTCGATATCTCTTGCTCATATAATCCTTCCTCTCTTGCGCTGGTTGGACTCCTGAAGTTTTTTGTTTTGTTCTGTTAGCTGAGGCTGGCTTTGAACTCATGATCCTCCTGACTCCACCTCTCAAGTTCTAAGATTGCACCACATTACCAAGTCTTCTCCTGTGTTTCAACTGTACAGTTATTTGGAATTATTTTCAAAATAGCATTTATTGATAACAACCTTTGCTTGATACTTAAGAGAATACAATTGTGGTTTTCTGAGTCTTCCTTCTCATACATTGAGAGGGTAACTGAGTCTTTTATTATTTCTGGGTCATCTATAGCATGTAGTAGTTGCTCATTAAAGCTTATTTGCTCTAATTTATTTATTGACACAAAGTGAGTTTCTTGACTTCTTCACATGCTTCTAGGATAAAATAGCATGATGGACGAGGGTGGTTTCGGAGTCTTTTGGATCTGGGTTTGGATTTTGGCTCTGTCACTGGCAGTGGAACTTAGATGAATCACTTAACTTGCAAGAGCCTAAGCCTTCTTGTCTATAGAAAGAAGCCAGGGCCAGCCCCATGGTCAGCCCACTAAGATACTCGCTGCCACGCCTGGAAACTCGAGTTAAAACTCCAGGATTCAAATTCACAAGCTACATGGTGGAAGGAGAGAACTGATTTATGTGTGTTGTCCATTCATCTACACACACACACACATACACACACACACACACACACACACACACACACACACACAACACATACACACACAACACACACACACACACATACATACACACACATACATACACACACACACACAAAACACAAACACACATACACACACACACACACACACACACACACACACACACACACACACTGTGGCATATCTCCCCTCCAAAATAAATAAATGTGGTTTAAAAGGAACTAAAGCTAATACATATACGACAAGCCAGGCCCTTAATCCCAGCACTCCAGAGGCAGATGGATCTCTGTGAGTTCGAGGCCACGCTGGTACAAAACAAAACAAAATAAAACAAACAACAACATAAGAATTACATGCATAATGTCTGCCAGGCACTTAGATGGAGTGCAACATAGAATAACTGTCAGTTTCTAGTCTCTTTTTTGGTCCCCTCCTCTCTTTGTCATTGTTTAATTGAATTTCATGATGATATGATTAGATGAACAACATTGATGTTAGGAGGCTTTTGTTATGACAGGTGGGCTGGCTGGTTACAGGTGTGCAATATGTATGATTTTGTTATGATGGGAGGGCCGGCTGGTTACAAATGTGTAATATGTATGACTAAACACGTGTGTGTGAAACGTGGGAGCAAAAGTGATTGTGGATGACCCAGGAGATGCTCTTACTGCAGAGGTGGAAGGTGCTAACACGAGCGCTCACTGAATGGAATGGGACAAGATGGAAATGGGAGCGAAACAAGTCAACTATCTGTGAAGATAACTTCTCTGCCATCCTGCCCTCGGTTTAAAGTTTGTGTCTCTTAAAATACTAATGCTTTCATTTCCTCCCAATTCTTCTGCAGTCAGCTCTGGCTCATGGTGCTGGTGTTAGTCGTAAATGGCATCTCTGCTGGAATGAGTATCATCCCAACTTTCCCAGAGGTACTCAGTTGTGCACAGTAAGTTTCTGCATTTGGTTTGAGGAGCTCTATAGTGATGGGTGTGGTGGTGAGGGTAGGGGGGTGGGCTAAGGGGATGAGGGGTGAAGGTGGAGGGATAGGCAATCAGTCTCACCTCACTTGTTCAGTCCCATAGGAGGTTGGATATTTGCCCAATAATAAATCTTCATGATTTCATGGCATATAAATATTGCGATATAAATCATATAAGTAATAATGGAACCATACTGAAAATAACATAGCGACATTAATATACTAAAAGGTAGAATAGGTTACAGGGAGGTACTTGGCTTCTTGTATGTCTCAGGTGGTGTGTGTGTGTGTGTGTGTGTGTGTGTGTGTGTGTGTGTGTGTGTGTGTGTGAATAGTTTTAAAAGTCCAGAACCAAATGGAGAAGTTTCAGAGTTGCCCCTGTGCATGGAGGAGAATCATACAAGAGCACAGGGTGACCAGCCATTTGTCACTTGACCATTGTTCCTTTGTGTATGGCATGTTCATGAACACTAAGGTCTTGGCTGTGCTGGGGTTTTTCAGTGACACTCAGAGGACAAAGAGCTGGATCTCTTTTCTTAGAGCAGCCTTTGTTCTCTTCATCCTATTTTAAGAGTTTCTTAGTTAATAATGTACTTAATTAGCATTTAAGGCAAATGAGTTATGATTCTTGCTATTATACAGATAGATGCAGTAAAATTAGGTTATTTTATGAAAATGCTTTCAAATTTGATTTACATGTTTTATTTATTTGTTTTTAATTTTTGAGGTTATAATTATATTTCACCCTTCCCTTTACTGTCTCCAAACCCTCCCATATACCCATCTACACTCTCCAAATTCATGCTCTCTTTCTTCGTTGCTCTTGCATGCATATATGCGTTTGTATAAATATATATAATCCTAAATATACCCAGTTCAGTCAGTATAATGTTTCATGTCTGTATGTTTTCAGGGCTGACCATTTGGCACTGGACAAACAATTGGTGTACTCTTCCCTGGGGAAGAGCACCTCTCCCACTTCCAGCTTTCTTCAGTTGCCTATAATCTCTGTGTAGGGTTGATATTTGTTTTGTGCTGGTGTTTCAGTCCAAGGCCTTGTACATACGAGGCTCACACTCTACTACTGAGCTACATCTCCAGCTCACAGATTAGTTTCTATTTTAAAAATGGAATGCTCTTATATTTAATTTCTTCAGATTATATGTGGTTTATTTTAATGTATCTGTCACACACTTTTCCCATACAAGTTCTCCTTTTCATGATGGATCTGTCCATGTTTCTCTGCAGTGAAAATGGGTTTGAAGAGGGAATAAGTACGCTGGGGCTCGTATCTGGTCTTACTGGCGCCATGTCGTCAGTTGGGTAAGTGAATTCATTTGCACCTGAGAGATGGAAAATGCTCTCTCCATGTTACAATGGAAAATTGAAACACCAAAAAGGTCCATGAGATTGTCTAAGGCAAAAGCTCATCTAGGGCTGAGCAAGATTTCTAATTCACAATCTGTGACTCCAAAATTTAGTATGTCAGCAGACGTCATACCAAACTAAGATACCTTCATGGACCTTGCTTTGAGCAATACTTAAAAATTCCTTTAACTGAAGCATATCTCAGACTTTTAAAATGCATTCCTTTATTGACTCACTTGCTCGCTTTTTTGCTTGTTTATACTTCCTAACAGATCAGACAAGGCACTGTGTAGTAGCAATATAATACATACAAAGTCAATAACTATGCACTGAACTGATTCAGATATTAAGAATAGAAAGAATAGTGGGCCAGTGAGATGGCTGAGCAGGTAAAGTACTTGCCACACAAGCCTGGAGACCTGAGTTCAAACCTATATAAAGATGGAAAGAAAAAGGGAACCTGTTCCACAGGGTTGTCCTCTGACTTTCTTATGGTACTGTTGCGAGCACCCCTGCCTACAAAATAGATTATTTTAAACATGTGCTACTGTTTTTATTGTTATGTAGATCATCAACTTCACAGCCGTAATCCTACATTTACAACTGTCTAATAATCATAATTCTTTCTTTCTCTTCTTCTCTCTCCCATCTCAGCGCTGGGTCTGGGGATTAAACTCGACCCTCCACACTGTGGGCAAGTGCTCTACTAATGAGCCACACCCAGGCCTAGAACTCTTACTTATACCTGAGAATCTCCCTATCTGTTTAGCCTTTAATGTTTTAGTTCAAGGAAGACCAGTGACTGAGGTGTCACACATCTTTATAAAGTAGTTTTTGCTTATTAGATACTTACCCATTTTTCTTTCCATGGTTAGTGCTTTCATAGGACCAGTGCTGGGCGGATTTCTGTATGAGAAAATTGGTTTCGAGTGGGCAGCAGCTATACAAGGCCTATGGGCTCTGATAAGTGTGAGTAATCCTGGATTTGTGGGTTTCTCCATCTCCTTACACTTGGAGACACTTGCCTTGGAGGATTTGCTTTAACATTGCATTTTGTTGTGTTAAAGGGACTTGCGATGGGCTTATTTTATCTCTGGGAGCACTCAAAGGCGAGAAGAAGGTATGATCAGCTTTCCGACTCCTTTCCCCTTAAAAGAAGCTAGCTCATGAGCGTAGAAAAGAAATATTATTTCCCATCCCTTCTTGCTCTTAGATTTCTGGGATCCTAAGACTCCTTGCTTGATAGGCGGATCCAAAGAGGTGCTTGGGTGGAGATGCAGATACTTAATGTTTAGTTTTCTTTTTCCAGGGTTTGGATAAGGTTCAAGATGGTTTCTTTGTGTAGCCCTGGCTGTCCTAGAAATCACTTTGTAGACCAGGTTGAGCAAACTCAGAGATCCTCCTGCTGCTGCCTGCTGAGTGCTGGTATCAAAGGCATGAGCCACCATGCCTAGCTATGTTCAGTTTTCTTAAGACAATCAGTGCCTTTTTTTTCCCCTCCACGCTATAGATCCAAAGCTCAGAGCATCACTGGCACAGAGGAGGAACGAGCTGCTCTCTTGCCCAATGAAACCTAGCATTGCAAGCTCTGGATTGGTGCAGACAGGTACCTGGAGTTGTGACAGCAGCAAAGGTCCTTGCTTCCTGGACTCGAACCCTGGAAGTGTCAAGCTGCTTTTAGACGACCCTGCACCGGGCTGTGCTTACTATAGTTCGGAACATCTATGAGAAAGGGAAAACCAGCAGAAGCTGGTGTTTCTAAATGACCCGCCTTGCCCCTGAGGGTGCTGTTACTGACTCCTTTGTCTTTCTTATTCCTGTGTTTGCTTTCCATTCTAAGTTCATCAGTTCTCTGAATGTACCTCTTAAAATTAATATGTGAAGAAATGAAATTACTTCATACACATTGAACATGTACAACTGAATGAATAATTTTATGAAATCAGTGTTGAAAGACGTGCTTTCTCTGCACTGAGATTTTTATACTCATTAAAAAGGCAAAATTCCTGCCTGCCATGTAAAAACTCCAGAGTGTTCCTTGGCTTTCAGGTTTTCTAAAAATGTTTCTGTGGAACGTGCAAAAGAGAAATTAATATTGATACATGTAATTTTCATTTTGTGACATTTTCAGTCATGATATGTATTTATAATCATTATTTGGCATAACATTATTCATTTCCAATCTCAGTATCTCTTTGTTTTAGTCCCACAATTTGTTTGTTTATTGTGTTTAGTACTTTTCATACTCTTGGAAGATGGGTTCCATCACTGGACAGGGCAGCACCGCCTGCCGGTACCCCACCCCCCCACCCCAGCTATGAGTACATGCTACATGTTGGAGGGATATTCCTCTAGAGTCCTGTAAAATCCTTGCTGCAACCTGAAGTGAGAACGTCAACTTTGTACCTCCTGATTCATTTTCTTATTATAGTAGTTACATTTCTTTTCTAATAGAATAAATGATTTTGTCTAGCTATCCATTGTATTCATTCAAAACATTCTTTTAAAACAAGGTTTCAGATATCCCAGGCTGGCCCGGAAGCCGCTGTATAGCTGAGGACAACTTTGAACTCCCGATCTGCCTGCCTCTTTTGTCCCAGGTGCTGGGATTAATATGCATGCATCACCACACAGAGTACTGAATGTTGAACTCAGGGCCTTGAGCATGCTGAACTATGTCACTAATCCTCAAAATGCCCTTTGAATTCTTTTCGGGATCAACCCTGCATAGATAGGTACCACAGACATAATCTATGCCTCTATGCAACATACACCAGTGGAAAGGGAAAACAGTACATAAATACCAGGATTTATTTCTTGTAATAATGCTCAATAAAAAAAACAAATCATGGTATAAGAGAGCAATTGCCTGGTATTGATTATGTGTGGGGACTAATTTGCACAAGCTCTCTCTGTGGAAATGATATCTCTGAGCAGAGATCTGAAGGGAGAAAGAGACGCTCATGGCAACAGCCGGTTGACAATATAGAAGATGAGAACATGGCCCACTGACTGGAGTCTGGTATGTAGGAGGTGGGGCCAGATGAAATAGCCAGCTTCGCAACGAGGGCTTCTAGAATGGATGTCCTGTTTGTTGAGTTTTCTGAGTCTGTGTGAACAGTGGGTTAGGATGCTGGCAAACAAGGATGGAGATAGAAGGAAAACTCTGAGAGGAAATAATGGTTTAGACCATGGAGGTAGCCTTAGGGATCAAGAGAAAAGAAGATATTCAGAAATAGAAACGATGGGATTGCTGCTGCGGGGGAGGGGAGCAGATTCAAGGATGACTCCTAGGTTTGGTCTTATAGTGCGATGGATGGCTGCATCTCCTAGTGATATGGGGGAAGGAATGGAGCAAAGCATCTGAAGAGGTCCAATTAAAACCCCGGTGAGCAGCTGGTGCTGGCGGATGTCTTTAGTCCCAACACTAAGGAGGCCGTGACAGGTTTATCTCAGAGCTCAAGACCAGCCTGGTCTCTAGAGTGAGTTCCAGGACAACCAGGGCTACACAGAGAAACCATCTCAAACAAAACAAAACAACAAAAACAAAACAAAACAAAAAAAAACAAATCAAGGAGCATGTTCCAAAATAACCAACCAAGTTTTACTAAATGCAATCGGCTAAGAAGAGGGAGGTACCTTCATTTACCTACAGAGGGAATGATCCAAAGGCTAGTCCCATAAAAAACATCTTGACTGAGAATGCTGCCATGTGTCCCAATTTACGAAATCAAAGCATAACCCAGAAGCAATAGATTTTGAGAGAAAATAAAATGTCTGCATATTAACCAAGAACACCAAAGCCACATCTTTTGGGCTGCTTGAAATGAACTTATTAGAAATCACTTGCAACTTTAAATAAAGATTCATTTTTACTTATGTATATGTATGTGTGTGTGTGTGAGTGTGAGTGTCACCTGTGGGGGTGCCCAGGGAGGCTAGAAGAGGTAGTTGCACCTCTTGGAGCTGGTGTTACAGCTAGTTGGGAGCCTCCCAACAGGGGTGCAGGGAACAAAAGCCAAGCCCTCTGCCAGAGCAGCAAGAGCCATTCTGGCCTACTGTTTAACAGGGTACAGTCTGTCTCAGGAGGGGAAGCACAGTAGAATGTCTTAGTCATGGGTTTTGCTGCTGTGATGAAACGCCATGACCAAAAGCAACTTGGGGAGGAAAGAATTTATTTTGCTTACTATTCTATATCACAGTACATCATCAATGGCAATAAGGGTAGGGACTCCAACAATGCAGGAACCTGGAGACAGGAGCTGATGGAGGGCCTTGGAGGAGGGTGGTTTACTGGCTTGCTCTTTGTGGCTTGCCTACCCTGCTTTCTTGTAGAACCTGGGACCACCAGCCCAGCCACTACACCATCCACAATGGGCTTTGAGTTTCTCTCCACTTAATTTGATGTTGGCTGTGGGCTTACTGTATATTGCTTTAATTATGTTTAGGTATGTTCCTTGTATCCCTGATCTCTCCAAGACCTTTATCATAAAGAGGTGTTGGATTTTGTTAAAGGCTTTTTCAGCATCTAATGAGATGGTCATATGTTTTTTTTTCCTTTCAGTTTGTTTATGTGGTGGATTACATTGACAGACTTTCATATGTTGAGCCATCCCTGCGTCTCTGGGATAAAGCCTACTTGATCATGGTGGATGATTTTTTTGATGTGTTCTTGAATTTGGTTTGCTAGTATTTTATTGAGTATTTTTACATCAATGTTCATGAGGGAGATTGGTCTGTAATTCTCTTTCTCTGTTGCACTTTTGTGTGGTTTGGGTATCAGGGTAACTGTAGCCTCATAAAAAAAGAGTTTGGCAATGTTCCTTCTGTATCTATTATGTGGAACAGTTTGAGGAGTATTGGTATCAGTATCCCTCCGAATATCATCAAAGTAGTGTTTAAAGAAGCTGGGTGGAGACGGCTGAAGAGGGAACTGAGAAGAATAGAAAGCAGTCCACAGTTCCCCACTGTTTGTTTAGCACCTTATCTCAGGTGGCTCAGGCTGTAGGGAGCAGTTAGACAATGGTTCACAAGAGAAAATGCTTAAGTCGTAACTCAAAGTCCTTCCAAGTCTGGACTCTGTTCCCAACAGGTCACTGCAGGTCAGGCTATCTCCCATCTCTGGCTTCTTGTCCGTGAACAAGAGTAGGGGAAAAATGAAAGATCAGTTGTGCCTGTCCTTTGAATTAGGTACTTTCACATGCTTGGCATTGGGAGTCTTCCCTTGCCTACACCAGTTCATTTTCAGAAAGAGGAAATGATAGAGAGACAGTGTTAGGAGAGGGAGAGAGGGAGAGAGGGAGAGAGGGAGAGAGGGAGAGAGGGAGAAGAGAGAGAGAGATACACAGAGACACAAAGAAAGACAGAGACACAGAGAGAGATAGAGATAGAACTCAGCAGTTACAGAGAGGTCTGTAGCATCTCCCCAGAGGGAGCACCTCAGTCCTGGTAAGCTCCAAGTGTGGTTTTCGAAGTTGATTCTAAGTGACATCACTTCCACTCTAGCCTATCATGATTTCACCAGCCTAACAAGATAGATTAAAAGACACCAACTAATTACTTTTGAAAACAAACCAGTTAGCTAGGGAACAGTGAATTGCCATCTTACCAGGGTTATCCCCTGGAAAATTCTCCTGAGTCCAAAATGTGGATCAGATCATTTGATTTATGAATACATAATTAAAACAAAAGGGTTTGGGCTTCATGGAAAAGAACTCTAGGGAGGCAAGGCAGCCTGAGGCCTCTCTTAGGCCTGGTGATGAAGACCATGTAGAATCAGGGCTTTCTTGCTCTGAGAAGAGCCAAACAGTAATGAATTTTTTATAGATGTGTTTACCTATTCCCTTATCTATTTTAGGTCTTTCTCCAGTAGCCTACAGTCCATGCCCCTTTAGGTAACATATTATTTCTAAAGTGGCAGATCATAGGAATTTAGATTACAAGTATTTTGTTTCGGTCTGCCTCTCAACGACTTCTTAAGAATCTCCCAGTGAATTATGGACACTCCCTCTGCTAACATTTGCCAGTCACCTTAGAGGATTATGAAGACTGAAATTCAAGAACATGTATTATGTATCATTTCCTGACTCACTAGTTTTATAGTTAGAGGTTAGAGTGTCACTAAATGTGACCACGGATGTTGGCAGATTTCATCCAGTAACTAGGTATGTAACTTTCGAAATGTCCCTTAGCCTCTGAATTCCATGCTTACAAGGAGAAGGCCTTCCTTGCAGATTTGGTTAGGATCAAGTACGATAATGATCATGAAGGTGTGTTTTAGACATCGAGGCATATCATCATTTAGGATATCCAGTTATTTTCTTCTTTTGATTATAAAGCATCTCTCATCCCAGTTTTTTTAAATTTCTTCCCTGTCTGGCTAGTTTCTTTCCAAGGCAGATGAGATTATTTTCTTTTATTCTTGTTTGATTTACCATCTGTCCCTGTTTTCCTCTGTTTTTGTTCAATTACTTTATACACAGTGCCTCCATGCAAAGAGCCCTCTGTGTCTTCAACAGGTCCGGTCCTCTGTGGCTTTCACAGTTGGATTCTCACCTTCTTCTCACTGTATAGCTAATTTTCTTATACATTAATCTTGAGCAGTAGCCAGTGGCGGGCAAAAATTTTTAGCAGTTTGCATTTTATGAAGAAAAGGAAGAAGCCCAGAGCTTCATGATGTAAATATCCCCACATGATCCAGTTTCAAGAACACTGTTGCTATGGTTTGGATAAGTGCCCTCCAAAGGTTTGTGTGTTAAAAACTTGGCATCCAGTTAGTTACTGTTGGGACCTCTAGCAGGTGAGGACTTTTGGAAGGTACTAAGGTCACGAGGGTCATGCCTTTGTAGAGGATTGTGGGGCCCTGTCCTCTTCCCCTTTGCTTCCTGTTTTTGTCCCATTGTACACTCTGGTCATGATGTATGCTCTCTTCAGAGACTTAAAGCAACAGTCCATCTCCCCACTCTTGGCCTGGAACGTCAAAATTGTGAGCTAACACATTTTCCCCCCTTCTTTTAAAAAGTTATATCAGGTGTTTTGCTATAGCAATGGGATCTGACTGACAGCACGTGGGGTAACACTCATCTGTCAATGTGTGTAGAAATTTAACAATCTGTTCTTGTGAGCCTGTTCCCTACCAGCTCCAGCATAGGCCTAGCTGTAGTCCACTACTGGAAACCACACTCCATAGACCTCCACACTTCTTTATGTCCTAACATATAGAAGTTTCCACTTTCATCACTGGCCCTGTTGTATAGCTCTCAAAAGAGATTCTGAAGCTTTTCTTCCTGATTGTGTCCAGTCATGCTTTTCTTCTGTTCCTGCTGAGTGCTTGCTAGTTTGTTTTCTACTCTAATATACTTTTATATGCATGTTTATACACCTGTCTATTTTAAATCTTCTAGTTTCACAACCAACTTTACAAAGAGGATTTGCTTTGTTTTTAACC
>CABHPR010122785.1:12855-29103 GCA_902168415.1 Peromyscus melanophrys
AAAAAAAAAAAAAAAAAATCAGTTGCATATATATTTCAAACATGTTCATTAAAGCTCCTCACCAAGCAAAGAAGATAGCATATCCAAAACAAATTTGATAAAAATATTTAAATATTTTCATAAATTATATCTAAAATTGTATGATTTATAATTTAATGAATGTAAGTGGATTAATGATATGGCCCAGTGGGTAAAGGCACTTGCTAACAATCCTAACAACCTGAGTTTGATCCTGAGGAGTCATAGGGGAGGAGAGAACTAACTCCTGTAAGTTGTCCTCTGACCTCTACATGCACGCTGTGGCCTGCTGGTACGTACACACATACACACACACACACACACACACACACACACACACACACACACACACAAAACAAACAAACATACATACATATTTATTGACTAATTTGGCTGGTGTTTCTTTTATCTCATTTAAAAATACTTCATTCAGTATCACCCAAATGATCTGAATTAGGACTAACATCAACCTAGCCCTACATCTCAAGCTCTAAGCGACATGTACCAGAAGGAAAGGGCGCAGAGGCATGAGAGGGCTTGAGGTACTTACTGGCAAAGGACATGATGCCCCCGAAGCCCTCGGTGCTGTTGTTAGAGACGGTGGAGTTGGGAGAGCTTGCTCGAGAGTCAGACTCTGCGTCTGAGTCGCTTGCCAGTTTCAGGCTGTTGGGCCGCAGCAGCTTTGGAGCCCTTGAACGTACAGTGGCACCCATGAGTCCCAGGCAGGGGACCTGATCTTGGGAGTGGGTCTTATGCTACACTGCAGTTGCTGCTCTTGTCCCATAATTCCTAAGTCCTTAGTTCAAAGAACCACCCACCGGGGACGGCAGGATAGCGAGAGTCACCCAGGGTCACTGCAGTGAGGCCCTTAGTCACCCATCTACAAAGGATTCCCAGGCTCTCACCGATTGCCACTGACATGTTGGCTGAATCGGGGAGTGTAGCTTTCCCCCTGCTCATCGTCATCTTCCTCAGGGGGGAAGCCATATTGGGGCTCGAAGTGTGCGTTGTCGTAGGTTCGCGGGCACACTGACCCCTTTCCAGTCTCTGTCTGTCTCCTGTCCCCAGTAGATTTGCAAATGCTGGGAGGCACAGGAGTGAGGGGCTTGGAGCTGCCTGCTGCTGCTGCTGCCAGCTTATCTTCCATCTCTGTAGAATCAGCATGTTCCTGGGGGTCACATTAAATGAAAAGTGGTCACCTGATGCCCAGTGATGCCTTCCCATAGTCTCCGTTTGGTGGAAAAGACCAGATCTGTCCGATTCCTAGCTTATGAAATGGAGAAGAGCTATGATATTCTTGGTCTCTGGACTTATAGACTATGTAAGCAGATAACAGCTTACAAGAAGTCCGATGGCCTTCTTCGGGGTTAAAGCTACATCCCGGAGGCTTTGGGTCAGAGGGTTATAGAGAAAAGGAGGGAAGAACATGGAAAGAGGCAAACAGCTGCAGTAAAGTCTCCCTAACAGATGGGGCCCACAGCCTCTCACCATCCAGCCCCCTAAGTCCTCACGTACAGAGTGGGCGCCGTGGGCAGCAGCGCTGGGGCTGGAGCGCAGCGGAGGCTTTCCCTGAGAGCTCTCACTGTCTGGGCCAGGCTCCTCTCCCTCCTTCTGGGGCTGCAGCTCATCGATCGCTACTTCACTGGCATCTCCCAGGGCTGCGTGTGTCAGAGGATCCACATCTACCAAGAGAGACAAGCACAGACCACCTCAGTCCCCAAACCCAACCCCTGCCTAGTAAGGGTCAGTCTTCCCAAGTTTACTCACTGGGAGTATCACCATTGATGTCACATTTCATCATTTCACTGACAAAGTCCCCAAGGGAGGAGTAAGAAGAGCTTGAGTCATCGTAGTCCATACTGTCACTGCCACTGCGAAGAGCAAAGAATGAAAAAGGAAGGGAGAGCGGGCTGGCCCAGATGACTCAGGACACAAAGCCTGACAACCTGAGCTTGATCCCTGGGGCCCACATGGTAGGAGAGAACCAACTCCTCCAAGTTGTCCTCTGATCTCCACATACACACACACACAGGGCCACACAAATGCAAAGACACACACACACACACACAACATTAATTGTTTAAAATTTTTTTTTTAAAGAAAAGAAGCTGAAGGTGTGGCTCAGTGGGTAGAGTGCCTGCCTAGCATGCAGGAAGACCTGGGATCAATTCTAACACTGTATAAACCATGCATGGCAGTGCATTCCTATAATACCAAAACTTAGAACGTAGAGACAATAGGGTTAGAAGTTCAAGGTTATCCTTAGTAATTTTAATCCAGCCTAGGACACATGAGACCTTTTCTCAAAATAAACAGAAACAAAGAAAATCAGAAAGGAGAGGACAAAAGAATCCACAATCGGGAGGTTGGAGGGATAGCTCAGTGGTTTAAGAGCACTGGTTGCTTTTCCAGAGGACCCAGGTTCAATTCTTAGCACCCACATGACAGCTCATAACTGTCTGTAACTCCAGTTCCAGGGGATCTGACACTTTCACACAGACATACTTGCAGGCAGGACATCAATGCACATTAAAAAAAAAAAGAAAGAAAGAAAGAAAGAAAAAGAATCACAATCAGTATTTAGAACAATAAAAAGGGGAGCACAGTTAACGCAAGGCCAGGGAACAAGATAAAATAAGGATGTCAAGGAAACTAATTAGACTACATTATGGTGGCTTAAGCTATAATTCCAGGCTTCGAGGTGGGAGAACTATGTGAGTTTGAGGCCATCCTAGACTACACAATGAAACTCTGTCTCAAAATACAGAAACAAAGGCCTGGAGAGATGGCTCAGCAGTTAGCAACACTTGCTGCATTTCCAGAAGACCCAGGTTCTGTTCCCAGCACCCACATGGACGCTTATAAACATTTGTAACTTGTTGTGGGATATCTGTACACTGTGTGAGGCTATAGTGCTGTGACTGGTTTCATAAAGAGCTGAATGGCCAATAGCTAGGCAAGAGGTATAGGCAGGACTTCCGGGCAGAGAGAGAGGAAGTAGGAGATGAATCTAGGAACATGAGAGACACCAGGAGACATGAAGAAGCAGGATGGGTGGTACGTGACAGAATGGAGATTGATAGAAATGGGTTAATTTAAGTTACAAGAGCTAGTTAAAAGCAAGCCTAAGCTAAGGCCAAGCTTACATAATTAATAATAAGTCTCCATGTCATTATTTGAGAGCCGGCTGGCAGGACAGATAAAGACTCCTTACAGTAATTCTAGTTCTAAGGGATCTAGTTCATGAATACCAGGCACGCACATCAGGCAAGACACTTAAATATATAAAATAAGAAATTAAGTAAGTAATAAAAACAAACAACCCACAATAAGTGACCTACCAAACAAAGGACTGAGGACGTAGCTCAGGTGGTAGAGAGCCTTCCCAGCAAGCAGGAGGCACTGGATTTGATTCCCAGTATCACATCAACTGGGTGTGGTGCCTACACCTGTAACCCCTGCATTCCAGGAGTAGAGGCAGGAGGATCATCACTAACTACACACTGAGTCAGAGGACAGTGTGGACTACACAGGATCCTATCTCCAACAACGGAAGCAAGCAAAGAACACCACAAACACAACAAGAAGGAGGGAGGGGAGGGAGGAAAGGGAGGGAGAGCGGAGGTGACATGACCAAGATACATCGCATACATCGCACATATGTGTGAAGCTGTCAAATAACAAATTTAAAATATTCAAAGGAGAAGAAACGGGCTGCAGAGATGGCCCCAGTGGTGAGGAGAGCTTGCCACACAATCATGAGGACCAGAGTTCAGATCCCACACACACCTAACAAGTTAGGTGTGCCACAAACTCCTATAACTCAGTTCTGAGGGATCCGATACCCTCTTCTGGCTTACACACACGCTAGAGAGCTCACCCACACATATACTCACTAGATAGATACACACACACACACACACACACACACACACACACACACACACACACAATCCATCTCTTTTAAAGAAGAAAATCAACTAAAACATAATGCAAAGCTTCAGAGACTCACATCTACAACTGCTGTGACATTTTTGCCCTCCTACACGAGGGAATTCTCACCTGTCATCAGTGGGGTCGGAATCAGAATCACGCTCTGGTGGCATACTCAGGGCCTCAGCCAGCTGAGAGTTGCCGTCGTAGACTCGGTAATGGATGGGCTGCAGCTGGTGAGCATACCACTTCGGCTTGTCACCAATAAGGGCTGGATCAAACATATCTGCCCAAAGAGGAAACTAGTGAGCAGTAGAGAAGAAAGTGGGGGAGTGTAAAGCAATAGTTTGGAAGAGGGGAAGCAAAGGACGGCCATCAAGGGCAGAGACAACGAGGGGCAAGCAGAAAGCCGGCGGACTCACTGTTGTGAATCCGTTGGAAGGCGTAGTTAGAAGGGTTCAGGATCCATTCTCCAAAGTACTCCACAGCTTGAGTCCTGGCCAGTTTCTCAGCAAAGGGGGTCTGTCGGGGACGTGAGGCCAGAAAGGAGCCAGCTTGGAAAGCTACCACAGGTCGGGGGAAGAGTCGCAGGGTACGTGTGTGCATCTGGAAGCCCTGCAGCACGTTAGCAGAGTTGAAGAAACGCACCATGGCCACCCTGGGAAAGAAGGGGGTGGTGAGATAATCCAAGACCCATAGCCTGTGTTGTCAGGATAACCACGATCCAAGGTCTCGGCCACCTCCTAACACCATCGTTTAACAGGTTCCCACCACCACCACCGGGAGAGATCTTAAAGAACCATCAGCCTTTCTCTTCATGCTGACAGTATGAACTAGCTCTTCTCCTTACTTTTGTTAAGGGAGGAAATATAACCAGATATCACACATTTTATATATGAAGTGGATCTGGCTCTGGGAAGTGGTCTCCTCCAAAATCAAGAGAGCCGAGAAACCAACTTAGGAACTTGTGGTCTTACCTTGTTGCAACATCAACTGAATCTACATCATTGCCATAAATGAGTGGATTGAATTCAGTGGAAGGTGTGGACTGGAGGTCATTGGAAGGCCTTCCCAAGAGAAGTGGGATCTCCTGGCCCTCATGAAACTTCTCCAGATTGAGAATAGGCTGGGTGTTGAGACTCATGCTGGCTAGAGCCTGGGAACAACCAAAAGTCCTCACGTAAGTCAGGTTCTTAGGCCACCAACCTCAGCTCCTAGGAAAGGGCTGTTTTAAAGTCTTCTACCTATCACTCTGCTCACAAAATTCTCTACAAAGAACTGTGCTTGTTTGAAAATCATACCCAACTCATTTTAGAGTCTGTATCTTTGGAAAAAAAAAAGAATCCAAATAATTTAGCTTTTAGAAAATAGCCAGAATTATGTAGCTGTCCATCTCGAGGACCAAGCTCAAGGCATTTTAAATAAAACTGAAATCCAAGACAACGGTTTCTATTTATTTTAGTCAACAAGTACTTTTCAAATTGAAATACACAAAGAAATATTAACAAGTGAACTGTAAAAACAGAGCTACTTAGAAGGATATAAAAAACTGGAGCCTTGCCAGGAGGTGATGGTGCATGCTTTTAATCCCAGCACTTGAGAAGCAAAGGAAGGCAAGTCTCTGAGTTTGAGGCCAGCCTGGTCTACAGAGTTCCAGGACAGCCAGAACTACACAGAAAAACTGTCTAGAAAACAAACAAACAAACAACCCCCCCAAAACAAACAAACAAACCTAACAAAACAACAAAAACCCAGAGCCTCTCCCGACAGCCACAACATTGAAAAAAACAACAACAACGCCCCCAAAACAACAGAACAAAAACAAACAAAAACAGTCTCAGGTTCCCAGCTTAGATTAGCCTCTAAGAGGCTCTGTGGTGCACTCTGAAAACCATTTATCTAAACCATCAGTGTTTTTAAATGTGGGTGAGCTAAGGAATCCCCTGGGCTGGTGTTACAGTGTATTTGGAATCAGCACATCTGGGGCGATGTTGTGCTTTAAGGCCAGGTGTTGCTGATGCTGCCGCTCCATGCACTACACTGTGGTAAGCTGGCATAAATTCAAACAGTACTCGCTCTTCACGTCTCTCTCTCTCTCTCTCTCTCTCTCTCTCTCTCTCTCTCTCTCTCTCTCTCTCTCACATACACACACATACACACACACACACACACACACACACACACTTTCTCTTTCTCTCTCTCTCTGTCTCACTTTCTTCTTCTCACTCTCTTTTCCCTCCCTCTTCTCTTTTTGAGACAAGGTTTCATTACATAACCCTGGCTGTCCTGGACCTCGCTCTGTAGACCAGGCTGGCCTCGAACTCACAGAGATCTGCCTGCCTCTGCCTCCCGAGTGCTGGGATTAAAGATGTGCGCCACCACCGTCGCCCATAAGCCATTCTTAAGCAGTCATCAAAATGAAAGACACAGCAAGTGAAGACAGCTAGAGAACTTCTGAACTTGCAACCCTCCCCAGGCTCTGCTGCAACAACGTATCTTGTTACATCAGCAAGGGTTAAGCAAGGGAAAGTGAGGAATGATGCGGAATGACCCCGCTCCATTCAATACCATCTAGACTCTAGCTTCTAGAGGAACTACTAGGTACTTCAGACAACACAGAAAAAAGACTTCCCAAGAGCCTTCAAATGAGACCGGGACACCTACTAAGCAGTGTCACCTACTGGTGGTCCTACCGAGCACGCACAGCAGGGGAAGGGAATGGTGCCGTGTCATGTTTTACCTTCAGGAACTGTGTTTAGCATGCAGGAGAAAAAGCATCAATCATTAAAAAGAATGGGTGGAAGGGCTCACACAAAGGCAGGGATTTATCTCTAGGGACTTTGGAATTGACTTCACAAGCAAGTCTGTCCAAACTTCTGACTCCCACCTTATAGACTGAAGGGTGCTACAAAGACAAAGACCACAAAAAACGGATGGTCTTGGTGGTGGTGGTTTTGGTTGTTTGGGTTGAGTTTGTCTTGCCATGTAGGCCAGGCTGACCTCAAACTCACACATCCCCTGGTCAGCCTGAAGGTTGGGATTACAGGCAAGCGCCACCACCCTGACCGGAAGAAAGTCTATCCCACGTGAAGGTTCTTGGACCGGCTCCCTGCCTAGAGGACCCTTTGATCATCTATCATTGCCTTCATTTAAACATTGTATGACCTCTTCATTTATTCTGTGTCGAGTGTGTGTACATGTGTGGGTGCCTGTTTGCCACAGTGCCTCTGTGGAGCTCAGACGACGACTTGCCGGAGCAGGTTCTCTCCTTCCACCTGTGGGTCCCAGTCGTCAGACGCGGTGGCGGGTGCCACCACCCTGCTGAGCCATTTGTGGACCCCTCCCCTTCTTTCCTTCCCTTCCTCACCTACCTGCTTCAAGTGTTTCTTCAGCTCTAATGACTCTGGTTCTGGCAGGACAGGCAGCACTTCTGCATTGGTGGGGGCAATCACCTGTCGCAGAGAAAAGAGAAAAACACATGATCTTAGAATGAACTGTCCAGGAGCTCTGCTTACATAAGAGCAAATAACATGCCCAGGGAGACTTGATACACATAATATTACCATATGTTATCCTCTACATAGGAGAGCTATGTATACATACGTGAGCTATATCCACATGCCTGAAAAGAAATATACCTAAATAACATGGTGGCTATGTCTGAATAATAGGATTATGGATATTTTCTTCTTTACATTTACTTTATTTTTAAGACTTACTTTCATTATTTTTAATTACGTGTATGAATGCAGGTGTTAGCAGAAGTCAGAGGCATCCAACTCCCTAAAGTGGGAGTTACAGAGGGTTTGAGCCACCTGAAGTGAGTGATGGGGGGTGAACTCAGGTCCTCCAAAAGATCAGCAAGTGCTCTTAACTGCTGAGCCATCTCTCTAGCCCCTATACTTACTTTTTTTCCCTTTTTACATGTATTTGTATTTGAAGGGAGGAGGCGTTCCACGTCACATGTGTGGAGGACAGGGGACAACATGAGTCAATTCTCTCTTTCCACCATGTGGGTCCTGGGTATTGAATTCAGGTTGTCAGAATTGGAGGCAAGTGCCTTCACCTGTCAAACCACCTGGCTGGCCTGGTCCTACACTTAATTTTATTTTCTAGAATTTAATAATGAACACAGGGTAGGCTTTCTACCAGAGTTTTAATATGCTCACATCACAGAAGGTTAATATATTTTTGGTTGTGAGCCTAGCCTTTAACGGCTGAGCCATCTCTCCAGCCCAATGTTAATATATTTTTAAATGTGTGCTAAAAACAGCTTCTTCCTTAAAACTTATAGGAAAACTATTATCTGATCATCTACACTCTATACAATAACATATACAAGAAATAACCATTCTGTGGCTCTTGGAGCATACAGGAGGAGCTCTTAATTCAGGCCAGACTAAATTCTATAGCCAATGGGCTATCTGCCCACTAAAGTCAAAGCCACATTAGAAAAAAAATTGTTTAATGAGTATTGTAATAGAAATAATCCAACCAACAGTTATCACACATAACTGGGCCTAGAACATGACCCTAATTAATTCCTTAGTCCAACGCCTCACCCGATTGCTGTCCAAATCTACTAGCCACACATCATCAGGCATTTTGAAGTCTAGCTTGTAGAGGAAGAAACTGGCAGGAACTCCAATGATGTATGGGGTTGGAGCCAAGAGTAGCTGTGGAGAAGATAAAAGAGGATAGGAAACAAAGACAAAATTTACTGTGAGCATTTAATCAAGTCAGAATTTTCCCAGATAAGGAAATTCAGACAAGCCCTTTCCCAAAATTCTTGCAGCTAGATGTATTGCAAAATTTAGAATTTTTCAGATTTTAGAAAGGTAACAGTACATTTCAGTAGATTAACATCCACAGCACCGTAGCAAGGAATCTATAATCACTAACGGTAACAAACAAAACTACACATAGCATAGTTTTACCATATATTCAGTTCAAATCCATCCAAAATTGCAGTTATGAATAGTAAGTTATGAGGGGCAGAGGACCGGTTTTTTTTGGTGCTGTGCCTTCTCCCTTGAGAAGCCAGGGACACCACAGAGGGAAGACACCATGAGCCTCACCTGCTCGGCCGACGCCATGCAGGTGGGGAGCAGAGGGATGACAGGAAACATGTACTCCAGTGGGTAAATCATTGCCACAAACGCCATCACAGACATGGAGAGTGCGTTGTAGTCTCGAGACTGTAGCACCACCTGCACGGCCACACCGTAAGTCACTCAGCAGAGGAAAACAGGCTTTGCCAGTAAACAGCTCCCAACACTTAGTTCAATCTCAGGCTCACGGAGCCTACAGCTGCCGCTTATCTCCACAATCGCCATGGCTCTGGTCCCTGCCCTGTCAGTCACCTTCCAACCAAAACACTGTGGTAATCCTCCCTTGAATCAACCTTCTTAGTTCTGCCCCTCCCCACCCTAGGACTAAACACTGAAATAGAACTACTGCTATCCCCAGAGAATGAAATCAGCATAACAAAGGATAACTCTACGAAGCATTCCACATGACATCAATAGTGCAATTCAACTCATTCACACACCTGCTCTAAACCTGCCATTGCATTACCTCCTGGAAATAAAAAGATGAAAAGTCACACAGTTCCTGTCCTCCACAAACTCAGGATCTAGCTCCCAACAGGTTGTATAGCTCTCTCTAGAAAGGTCTACAGAGCTGGCCCTCTCACCTTGTGCTCCAACAGGATGCAAGTTAGCACCTGAAGACAAGCATCCACACCCAGAAGTTCCAAGGGAAGGTGAAGAGGGAAATCTACGAGGGTGAATCGAGAGGGGTCTGGAAGAGCGAACGTCAGAGCTGGCTGGAGTTCCTGTGGTAAGACCTCAATGTCCACTCGCTTCTGCCCAGAGACAGGAACTGGGGAACGTAGCAACCGGTAGATCCAGGCCTCAATCTCTCGAAGGTCGTGCAGAAGGGCACTTGACTTCTCCTCCACTAGCAGTGAGCCAGTAAAGATTCGCCACATAGTGTCCCTGAGGAGCACACAGCAAGACTCAGACACAGAAACATTAGCAGCTGATACCGCTGCAACCCAATCAAACCGCAATAATAACTGGAAGAGGGGTACTGTTAGGAAAGCCCACTCTCTAATCTCAGAGGGGACCCGAGGGTACAGATGACGACGAAAACAGGTGTAGAATGGTCTATGTGATAGAACTCAATGTCACGTCCACCACCGAACACCAAACTCCTCAGCATTTCTTGAACTAAGGCTCCAGTAGGCGGTCCGACTCTCAGCAGTCTTTAGATTGGGACCAAACTGTTTAAGCAGTCCTAAAGGAGCACAGACTAATCATATTACTATCTGACCGGTAATCATATTACTATCTGACCGGCTCCCCTTTCTTCCAAGCACAGGCAGCAAACCGTACCTCTGCACGCCTCGTGGGATGCCCAGTTTCTTGCCCAGCAGCCGTTCACTACAGCAGTCGACCAGCCGTTTCAGAGTGTACAGACACTCTCTGAAGGTAGAGAAGAAAGGATAGTGGCTGAGCACACACAGGGATGTCAGGGTGCTGTTGCGGGAGCGGCTGCCCGCTTTTGCACGCCGTTTGCCCCGAGGAGACTGGTTCACGTCAGGAGTGGAGTCAGCACTTGGAGGCTGCAAGGTTGAGCTACTCTCTGTGCTCTCGGTGCCAACCTCTCCTGAGGCACAGGTGACAGGAGTTCCTTCCTTCCCACGGGGTCCTGCTGCACCTTCTACCTTTTCCTTCGGCATTCGCTTTTGGAAGGAACGGTAGAAGTTAACACAGATGCCGTAGCGGGTGACGCCAGTGTCCTTGTCGGTGAGGGTGAAGACAAAAGAGGTATCATCTCGAAGGCTCATGCGTCGCTGTCGCACACTCAGACATCCCTCCGGCTGGCAGAAGAACACCACATCTGGGGGCAGGGGAAACTCGGGGTGATCCTCTAGTGGGTACCGCCGCAGTAGTTCAGGAGTCTGAGCCACACTATCACTGCTTGGGTGCCTGAAGGACAGAAAGACACACTCAGCAGCCCAAAAGCATATAACACACCATCACACATTAACCACAACCAACAAATAAAGCGCCAAGATACTTCTGGATAAAGTAAGCTAATTATAGCACCTTGGCTATCTGGGGAGTGCTTGCCAAGTTTAACTGGCAGACTGGAGTATGCGCTGTCAGGAAGACGCTATCTTGGAAGTTTCAACAATAAAATCATCACTAACACCCAAAGATGATCAATACCCTTCAAAGCGCCTTAGCTAACAAATTACCACAAGAATATATGCAGGCAGAGAAGGAGTAAAGTGTGCTTTCTCCTTCGTATAAACCATGAAAACTTGGCTACAAAGAGTATACTTGCTCAAAATCACAGAGTACGACTTAAAAAATTTAGCATGTATTTACTTAGGAGGGGCAGCGTACATACTCCAGAACATAAGTGGAGGTCTGAGGATACCTTGCCGGAGAAATGTCTCTCCTTCCACCATGTGGGTCCCAGGAATTTAATTCAGCTCATTAGGTTTGGTGGTAAGCACCACTACCCACTGAGCCATCTCACCTATCCAAAGATGCGAGTTAAAAGCTGAGTTTGGAGCTGAGTGTGGTGGCACAAGCCTTTAGTCCCAGCACTCAAGAGTCAGAGGCAGCTGGATCTTTGAGTTCGAGGCCAGCCTGGTCTACAGAGCTAGTTCCAGGTCAGCCAGGACTACACAGAGAAATCTTATCTCAAACAACACAAAACAAAGCTGAGTTCTGTTGTCTCTGTCCAGACTGATATTCTCACACCACCCAACTGTATGGCTTGTCCTGCCAACATCAATGTTCCCGTCTGGGTAAGACAATAGGGAAGAATAAGATATGCAAAGCAACATGAAAATAAGGCCTGGGAATAACTGAGGCCACCCCAGAGAACAAGACAATTGTCGGTCTTCTTGTTACCTTGCCCCTACGATCACTAGATAGTCAAGTAACCGAGGGCAGAACTTCTTTTGCACCATGGTTCCAATTTGTCAGTTCATCGCAGAGAAACTTCGGGGCACTGAGCAAGAAGTCAGC
Source organism: Peromyscus melanophrys (assembly GCA_902168415.1). NCBI lineage: Eukaryota > Metazoa > Chordata > Mammalia > Rodentia > Cricetidae > Peromyscus > Peromyscus melanophrys. The sequence continues at coordinate 24,858 of CABHPR010122785.1, forward strand.
ACTCCCAGGAGGAATTCTGATAGAATCTGAAAAGCCAATAGGGGAAGAGTACTGATAAATATGCATTGCTATGCCTAAGGGAATCATCCCTCTCAGTTTCATCTCCGCCGGGGGCCCAGGTCAGAAGGCCTTCCACTTCAGTACTCAGGAGAGAATCGGACACTTGCTTAGACGGGTGGCTGTCTAGGTTTGTGGGCTCCCAGAGTCAAACAGACTCTGAGAGTCAAATTTCAAGTAGAATAGGGGTTGAGGGTGTAGCTTAGTGGTCTAGTATGTATAATGCCCTGGTTTCCATCCTTAGCACCACAGGAAGGAGAAGGAAGAGGAGCTGGAGAAATAACGGCTCAGCACTAACTAACACATTTCCAGCCTCGTTCCCGGGGCTCTGCTTCTGAAAAACAGACCTAGACAGTCTAATCTAGACTGAATAATTATGATAACAAAAAAGTCACTTTCAGGACTACTCCAGGGGTGATCAAGATCAAACCAGACTCTTTGAATAGCACTAATCTGTGCTTTTCTGTCTAGATGGAAACCTAATTATTCTGTCTCACTAAGCAGCTTCCCGCTTGATGTGTAACTATCATATAGACTTTCCAGTTAATTGCACTCAGACAGTAACAATAGCTGGGTATTCTAGCTCATGTGATCTCACATGGAAAATGTCCATGTCCCAGCTGACTCATCTCTGACCAGTTTTCCCAGTTCAAGGTAGAAAGGGGGCCAGCAGCTATTGCTATTACCTCTGCCCTTGGTGCTGAACTACTAGCTCTTGTCTAGTCTGCTCTTGGGATCAGAGTCAGTAAAACAGTATGTTCCCGGGAGGCCTGATCTTTCTCTATCTTGAAGAGATTACATATTAGGGACTGAAAATACTAGGGTTTCTGCAAGTACAGGAGGGGAGGGGTGTTCGAGGGAATTTCTAAACATATTAAAAATCGATTCTTTCCTGGAGCCAGAGAAATGGCTCGGCAGTTATGACCACTCGTGTGTGGCTCTTTGAGAAGACCCAGGCTCAGTCTCAAGTACCCGCACTGGGTGGCTCATAACTGCCTGTGACTCTAGCTCCAGGGAAACTCACTCTTCTCAGCATTGCACTCACGGAGTGCACTTGCACACACAAAATAAACAAATATATTTTTAATGAATCTATATTTCCTATTAGATTTTCACATACTTCTAAACAAAATGTTTTGCTCCAGTATAGGGTATTTCCAATGCTCCAAGATTTTGCTTCTATGGCCACACTGAGACCATGTTCACTGTATGCACATGCACACACACAGACACACACACACACTCCTATTGCACTACCACACACACCTAAACACTCCACTTCACTTGCTGTCCACACTCCCATATTGCAGACATAGATGCTGCCTGAGGGTACTATTTGATTTAGGTGATGAGTTCTTTTACCTCCTCTACCCATAAACAAGACCTATTTACAATACCCTCAGTGTCCTCAAAATGCTCTCCCCTCTTTCCTCCTTGCTCCCAATACAGGACCCATAGGTAATAGGATTCAGTTTGTCTCCATAGCGACTCTGGCTCCCAGCACTATTTATAGCAGAGCCATAGGCCCTCCCCGCTTGGTGACCGAACAGTGCTAGCAGCTGCTACTCCAAAGTCGGCCGTGGCCCATAACAGTTCATTCTTCCTAACTCTGGAGACTCCTAGTCTGTTGACAGCATCTACTAAGAATCAGGTTATCTTCACTTCTGTGTGTGTGTGTGTGTGTGTGTGTGTGTGTGTGTGTGTGTGTGTTTTCAATCCCACTTGCAGCTTTTAATAGAAATAGCTCTTCACCACCACGTTTCTGAGCATGCCACACATTCAGTCATTTCTGGGGTTCATCACTCTTAATAATCCCAAACAGTCCTTGGATTCTCCCAACTATCATTGCCATGAGCATATTGCAGAAGCCAGGCGCCCTTTATAGAGCTGAGCTCCCCTTCTCCTAAGAGAAATGAAAGAGAGAAACAAAGCTATAGAACGGGATACAGGTGAAAGTCATGTGTTCTACATAGAAAAATCTAGCTACAAACAAGACCTATTTCCAGCACCTTATCGCAAACCAGAATTGTAGGACCTGAGTTGTAGGCTGAGTCCTTATGAAGGTCTACACTGAAAACTAGAAGCGTCTTCTGGCTAAAATCCCAAAAGTGGTGCTGAAGGTTCCTCCTGCTAGTAAATTAGTTTCAGGGGCCTTCCTAATATTAGTGAGATGAAGCCCCTCTCCCAACTCAAGCCAATTGCCGTATTCTACACTCTTTGTCTCCTTTCAGAGTTTCAATAACCCGAGATCTTGGGACTATCCTAGCTAGCAGTGGTAGGGTGTTTTTAGCCTTAATTCCTATCCCATCTATAGATACTCAGACTACAGAGATAATCAAGGCTGTTCTCCTTCTCTGCCTTCCCTCTAACAACACCTATAACTCATGTAGTCTTCATAACCAATCAGGCTCAGACTCTGCCTCTTGCTTCAATTTTATTTACTAATGTAGAGTCCTGGCCCCTGTCCCTCTGTAGTCCAAATCTCTAAATGCATTCCTTTTGCTATACTCCTACATCAGCACCCACGTCTAGAATCCACACACCTTTAGGTAATCTATGCCTTTTCAGCCTACAATGGCCATACCACCGAACCCTGTGGATTCGTCCCTCATTTGGGGCAGGATCTCATACTGAAAACCACAGGAACCCGACCCAAGAACGATATGATATCTTCGCTGACGTGAGCCAAACGGGAGGCTTCCTCCCCTTCCTCCTTCCTCCCCAGGCAGTGACCTTGCAAGCTCATCAGCAGACTGGTCCAGCGTGGGGGAGAACTGGAGCAACGAAGCCAGGGGTGGCTAGGACTGAGGAAGGAGGAGAGAGCACGAGGAAGAATTGGGCTGCAGGAGGATGGAGAGGGGAGCAGTTGCAGCAGAGATGAAATGGTGTGCCTAGTCTTCAGCAAGTCAATACTGAAGAACGAAATGTAAATATATATATGTATGTATGTATGTATGTATATATTAGAGAACCAAACGCGGATCTCCAAACGCTGATCAAAAAATAAGGCGTGCACACGCAGGCGCACAGGCGCCAGGCGCTGGTGCCTTCCTCGGGCCCGGGGCTGGACAGCTCTGCCCGCCCCCTCACCTGCTGGACAGCTCCTCGCCCCCACCCGGGAACCCGCCTCGCCCGCCGCACCGGAGCCGAGCCGAGCGCGAGCCCGCAGCCCCTCGGCAGCGCGGGCGCCCGCCTCGGCCCCCCGCCTCACTTTCTCAGCAGGCTCCACGCCCCCTCGCGCCCGCTCCTTCGGGGCCGCCTCCGAGACCCTTCCCTCTGCAGCCGCTTTCCCTCAGAGACCCACCCAGGGCTCCCCACGGCGCGCACTTCCCCACCTCCCCGGCTCACAGGAACCTGTCAGGCCCGCCTGACGTCTCCCCGCCGCGGAGCGCTCTTCGCTTCCGAGCCCGGCGCCGCGGCGAGCGAGCGGGCGCCAGTTCCGCGTCTGCACCGGGGGGCGCGTACCACTCAGACCCGATGCCGGAGGGGGAGGCCGAGGGGGCCGGGGCCGTACCATTCGCAGCCCGGGGAAGCACCACACCGGGGAAGCGCAGGGAGGAAGGCGGCTCCGCACACACCTATCGCTGTGGGAGTGGGAACGCGATGGGAAGCACTGGGCTAGCCCAGTGCCGGGAGGTGCCAAGGGGAGGACCCAAAGGAACACATTTTGTTTTGGTGGCTCAGACAGCTTTTAATTCGACTTGGTTATAGAGCCCGTCCGTCTTGACGAAACAGTGTTTAGTATGAAGGTACTTCGTAAAATAAACTGCCCCTAAGACTTTCTGACAGTTTCTTCGAACCTCATCTGGCTCCCCCTGCACGCTGTTTGGACGTGCCCAGCCGCCCCGGCAGGAAAGCCAACTGGTCGGCCGCCGGACTCTACCAATTTTGGATGGCGGGGGCACTTCAGGCTGGCGCTGCCAGGTATCACCTACACCGAGGTAGGGGGAACGAGAACGGTGCCGCGATGCCCGCTGGGAAATGGAGTCCAAGCCTTTTGACAACTCAAACACTGGTCATCCTCCACGAGCCTCCGGGGACTTTTCTTCGAGTCCCCCAGGGCCCAGAGCCCGAAGGGAAGTATTACCCGGCCCGGGGTCTTTAAGGCTGTACTCCTTTTCAGATGCCAGTGCTAAAAGTAAGACGTTACACACACACACACACACACACACACACACACACACACACA
>CABHPR010122786.1:0-13009 GCA_902168415.1 Peromyscus melanophrys
CAATTGTGAGCCAGGACAGCTGTCGCCGAGCCAGGAAGCCCCACGGGAGAGGGAAGAGGGCGGGAAGCCTGCTCTTCCTCCTACAGTCCCCAGCACCCGGGTTCCCCCAGTCTGGCGCCCCACAGCTGCAGACTCCTGGCCTCAGCGATCTACTCCTCACCCTGTGCTAATGAATCCCAGTCGGTCTGTGTGTCAGCAGTCAGCGCAGCGACCGTATTTATAGTCACTGACAGTGCTGCGGCAGCGCCTAAATATAGAAGTTAGGCTATTCGGAGCCTGGGCCCTGAAGTAGGGTGAAGGGAAGCACACCTGCCACCTGACTTGTCACTGTCCCTAAGGTCACCCGGCCTGAGCTCACAGTGCCCTGAGACTGGAGCCGCAGGGGTTCTCACCCCTGGGGGACAGATGTTGGTGTTGGGGTATGCAGCGGCAGAGTTGAAAACTGGAGTGTGTATGTGTGTGTGTAGAGGGGAGGGCGGGGAGGCCTGTTAATCCTACTCAGAACTTGCAAGGCTGAGGCAGGAAGATCCTGAGTTCAAGGCTGGCCAGGCTAATGTAGTGAGAGCCTATGAGAGAGGTGATAGGCCAGTGGACAAGGAAGCAGAGAAGAGAGGAGAAGAGGAGGAGGGGAGAGGAGAGGAGAGAAGTGTCAGGGGAGGGGCAGGCAGCCGTCAAAGCGAATTTCACAGATAAGGAGAGGTGCTTAGGGTGATGGTCCCTGGGAGACAAACTGGTTTGGGGGTGAGCGCCCATTAGTGTTCTGGGTCCCACACCCACCCACCTCCTCTCGCTGCTGTGGGCCAGCTTGAGAAAAGGGCAGAACTGTGACCTGAGTGTTCCTAGCTTCTAGGAAATGAAAGCTTCAGGAAGCTGCAGGGGCACCCCCAAACCCCAAACAAGCCTGGCACCTAGCAACACACTTCCCCTTTCCCATGGGCCTTAGCTCACTGGTGACAGCAGCTGGGGCTGGACAGGAGTGGGGGTTGGAGCTATAAATAGACGAAATATAAGCAGCTGCTGTCACATAGTCCCACAGGAAGCCCTGCAGAGGAGGTTCTTCACAGCCAGCTGCACCCCATTCAGATGATCTTCAATCACCAAGATTTGGGGCAGGGCGGGAGAATTCAGTACTGAGGTGCTTAATGGGGAAATCAAGGAATTTCTCCCCCTCTTCCACCTCCTCCTCCTCCTCCTCTTCCTCCTCCTCTTCCTTCTGTGCTGGGCACGGAGCCCAGAGCCTCACTTGGGCTAAGCATGGGTAGTACCCCAGAGCCACCATCCAGCCCCTGGGAATGACTGTTAAAGGCAGTGTGTTATCATGAGCACCACTGAAATTTTAATGTGACCCTCCCTCAGAAGTACTGTGGAAAGCCACTGGAATGCTATACAGCTGTGAAAAAGGACAGGCAACAAGATATTTGGGTCTCCACTAGATATTCCATTTATTTACTATAGAAGCTGAGGGGCTGGAGATGTAGCTCAGTGGAAAGTGCTTGCCGAGCCATGTGAGAGGCTGTGGGTTGTATACACAGGACCACAAAACATGGAAACAAGAGCTAGGTGTAATGGAGCATGTCTAAAATCCTGGGTCTGGGTTGTTTTGTTTTTTGTTTTTGTTTTTTTCCAAGACAGGATGCTCTGTGTACCCTTGGCTGTCTTGGAACTCACTCTGCCTCTGCCTCCCAAGTGCTGTGATTTCTGGGGATCTTAAGGCAGAAGGGCTATGGGGCTATATGGTGAGAACTTACCTCAAAATTACACACACACAAAACCCAGTAAAATAAATTAATAAGCCAGGGGTGGTGGCACATGCCTTTAATCCCAGGACTCAGGAGGCAAAGGCAGGTGGATCTCTGTGAGTTCGAGGCCAGCCTGGTCTACAGAGTGAGTTCCAGGACAGCCAGGGCTACACAGAGAAACCCTGTCTTGAAAAACTAAAAACGCAAAACCAAACCAACCAACCAACCAACCAACCAAACAACAACAACAAAAAAAACCAACCCCCCCCCCAAAAAAAACCCCAACCACAAAACCTTTTTATTTCATCAAGTGTGGTAGAACACCTTTATTCCAGTGCTGGGAGGCAGAGGCTGGCAGACCTCTGAGGTCAAGGCCAACCTGGTTTGCTGTGGGATGTTCTGTATGTCAAATGTGTTGCCAATAAAACACTGATTGGCCAGTGGCTAGGCAGGAAGTATAGGCGGGACTAACAGAGAGAATAAAAAGAGAAGGAAGGTGGAAGGAGACGCTGCCAGACGCTGCCAGCCACCGCCAGGACAAGCAGCCTGTAAAGATGCCGGTAAGCCACGAGCCATGTGGCAAGGTATAGATTTATAGAAATGGATTAATTTAAGATATAAGGACAATTAGCAAGAAGCCTGCCACGGCCATACAGTTTGTAAGCAATATAAGTCTCTGTGCTTCCTTGGTTGGGCCTGAGCGGCTGTGGGACTGGCAGGTGAAAGAGATTTATCCTGACCGTGGGCCAGGCAGGAAAACTCTAGCAACACTGGTTTATAAGGTGAGTCTTGAAAAAACAATTATTTTGTGTGGGTATGTGTGTGTTTGTGGGTGTACATATGCCTTGGCACACATGTGGAAGTTAGAAGAGACTTGTGGTGTGGGACTTGTTCTCTCCTTTCAATATGTTCCAATTCAAGCCTTTAGCTTTGGTTACTGGGCCTGGCAGCCAGTGCCTTTACCCCCATCCATCTCACTTGCCCCATTTTTTTTAAAGAAGAAGCAAGAGGGGGGTGGGATGGGTACACCCCCTTTGATCACAGCACTGGAGAGGCTCAGTAGGAGGCAGGAGGACCACTTTGAGTTCAAAGCTAGCCTGAGCTACACAATGAGTTCAAGACCATGTTGCGTTAGAGTGGAATCCTGTTTTGAAATTAAACAAAAGAAAAAGGAGAAGGAGCCCACAAGGCTGCCAAGGGAGAACTGGAGAGAGAGAGGGCCTGGGCCAGCCGGCTGAAACGGCGGCCAGGGATGGGAGAGGGCCTGGGCACAGCTCTGCAGCCTTGCTGGGGTGCCAGGTGGCACTTGGCGGTGTTTCTGCAACTTACAGACCCCTGCCCCTTCCTCATTCTACAGGAGCTTCTGGGCACCTGTGAAAAGTCAGGGTAGGAATTAAGCCTCTTTAGGGGTGTCCTAGGGCTAGGGAAGAAGGGGTTATTATGGTGGACTCCAAGGTCATCTCTCCCAGCGCTTCAGCTGCCTCCCTGGGACTCGTCTGTGTGGAGTTTTCTGGGCACTGGGAAAGGGAAAAATGTAAGCATTGCAGCTCAGATGGAAAGGTAGGTATCCTGGCAGTCGGGAGCCCAGGAACACCACAGTCACTGTAAGGTAGCAGCTTACAGCTCTGCTCCAGGGAAAGGTCCCCAATGCAACTGTAACAACTCCGCTCTGGCAGGGGAGGGTTTCCCCAGCGAAGTTGTTACAGCTCCAGGGAAGTGTTATGGCTCTGCTCAGGTCTGGTGATATGTAACAACTCTGTTCCACTAGGGGAAAGCTTCCCCAGCGAAAGTGTTACAGTTCTGCTGCGCTCGCTTCTGCTCCTGCAAAAATTATTACAGCTGGGCTCATTTCCATGAAAGTGTCACACTGCACAACAAATCTCACTGAAAAACTTTATTGAGAGGGAAGAGTCCAAGAGCGCAGCTGCCTCTTGTAAGAAATAGCAGCAAACTGAATAGGATACATACAAAGTTTATATTGGGGTGGTGGGGGGCAGAGCTTTCCAGGGTGGCTTGTGATTGGTGGATTTTTGTAGTCTGATTCTGGGGCAAACTCAGGGATTGATGGGATTCTGTGCTCAGGGATTGGTGGGATTCTGCAGCCTGACTCTGGGGCAAGCTCAGGGATTGGTGGGATTTCAAGCCCTGGTCCTGGGATCAAGTCAGGGTCAGGGGGTGTTTTTTCCTTGGCCCTTTTCACCCTACAGAAAGTACTGGCAGTCACAACCATTCCAGAAAGAGGCAGGGGCCAATGAAAATACAATCATCTCCCCATCTGCTCATCCAGTTGGGTGTCTGTATGCAGCCTCGAGGACCGTGTGTCAGATCCTAAAGAGGGAGGTGTCAGCCATGTGCAGCACACACACCAGCAAACCCAGCAACCAGGAGGCTGAGGCAGGAGGATCATAACTTTGAGGTCACAATGACCGATACACAGTAAGACCTTGCCACTAACACCCTCATGTACCAGGCTTTTTCTTTTGGGCCACCAACCAGCTCCCAATCAAGACACAGAGACATGTTATTCTTTGTTACAAATGCCCATCCTCTGGCTAGCTCTTTTAATGTAAATTAACCTGATCTACCCTTTGCCTCGAGGCTTATTACCTTCCTTACTGTTTTTTGCGTTTTCTTTTTCTTTCCTTCTTTCTTTCTTTCTTTCTTTCTTTCTTTCTTTCTTTCTTTTTTTTTTCTTTTTTTTTTTTTTTTTTTTTTTTTGGTTTTTCAAGACAGGGTTTCTCTGTGTAGTTTGGTGCCTGTCCTGGATCTCGCTCTGTAGACCAGGCTGGCCTCGAACTCACAGAGATCCGCCTGGCTCTGCCTCCTAAGTGCTGGGATTAAAGGCGTGGGCCACTGCCGCCTGCATAAATTGGTGTCTTAGTCAGTGTTCTATTCCTGTGGAGAGACACCATGACCAAGACAACTCTTATAAAAGAAAGAATTTAATTGAGGCTTGCTTACAGTTTCAGAGATTAGTTTGTTATCCTCATGGCAGGAAACATGTCCACATGCAGGCAGACATGGTAGCTGAGAGTTCTGTGTCTGGATCTGCAGGCAGCGGGAAGAGAGAGCCACTGGGTCTGGCTTGGACTTGTGAAACCTCAGAGCCCACCCCCAGTGACACACCTACCCCAACAAGGCCACACCTCCTAATCCTTTTAAACGGTGCCACTCCTTGGTAACCAAGCAGTCAAATCTGTGAACCTATGGGAGCCAATCTTACTCAAACCATCTGGGAGGAAAGGGCTGATTTGGCTTAACACTACCACATTGTAGTCCATCACTGAAGAGAGTCAGGACAGGAACTCAAGCAGGGCTTGAACCTGGAGGCAGGAGCTGATGCAGCCTACTGGCTTGCCCTCCATGACTTAGCCTGCTTTCCTTTTTCCTCCTTCTCCTTCTCCTCCTCCTTCTCCTCCTCCTTCTTCTTCCTCTTCCTCCTCCTCCCCTCCTCCCCCTCCCTCTCCTCTTCCTCCTCCCCCTCTTTTTTTCCCCCTCAAGATAGGGTTTCTTTGTGTAGCCTTGACTGTCCTGAAACTAGCTCTGTAGACCAGGCTGGCTTCAAACTCACAGAGATCCACCTGCTCTTCTTCCAAATGCTGAGATTAAAGGTGTGCAACACCAAAGCGGGCAGCATCCTGTGTCTTTTTTGTTTTGTTTTGTTTTGTTTTTTTAAGACAGGGTTTCTCTGTGTAGCTTTGCGCCTTTCCTGGAACTCACTTGGTAGCCCAGGCTGGCCTCGAACTCACAGAGATCCACCTGCCTCTGCCTCCCGAGTGCTGGGATTAAAGGCGTGCGCCGCCACCGCCCGGCTTCTTTACTGCTTTATATCTTACTTTCACTGCTTCTCTATGTCCGTCTGTCTGGCATCTGCCTGGGCTTTTTGCCCTGGGCATGTCCCTCGTTCTCTCCTCCTTTTCTCATTCTTCTCTTCCTTTCTGGACCTAGATTTCTCCTCCTATTTATTCTTTCTGCCTGGCAGCCCTACCTGTTCTTTATCTGCCTAGCAATTGGCCATTCGACTCTTTATTAGACCCATCAAGTGCCCAAGCAGGCAAGGCAAAACATACGCAATTTTTTTTTTTCAAGACAGGGTTTCTCTGTGTAGTTTTGGTGCCTGCCCTGGATCTTGCTCTGTAGACCAGGCTGGCCTCAAATTCACAGAGATCCACCTGGCTCTGCCTCCTGAGTGCTGGGATTAAAGGTGTGCACCACCACCACCACCACCACCACCACCACCACCACCACCACCACCACCTGAATATGCAACATATCTTCACATAATTAGACACACATCCTTACATCGTTAAACAAATGCAGCACAAACAAAAGTAACACACCCTTACACAGCTAAAGTGATATTCCACATCATAAACAAATGTAACACATCTTTGCCCAGTTAAAATAATAATCTACAACACACACACACACACACACACACACACACACACACACACACACACACACACCAGTGAGACCGCCATTTCACTCAGTGGCATACACTAGCCACAACTGAAAGCAGAGAGGGGTAGGGGTGCAGCTCAGTATAGAACACCTGCCTAGAATACTCCAGTGAGGGGCTGGGGGTGAAAACATAATTTTAAAATAATCGGGCTGGTGAGATGACCCAGTAGGTTGCCACCAAGCCTGGGGACCTCGGATCCTCAGGAGCCACATGGTGGAAGGAGGGACCTGACTCCTAGAAGCTCTCCCTGGACCTCCTTGGCCATCAGCACCATGGCCTATGCATCCACAAACCCACAAACAATAAATAAATGTAAAAGTTTTTTTCTAAATCAAATAACTGACAGCAGGGACTCTGGATCTGTGTACTCAGAGGCGCACAGTTCACAGATGCCCACGGTGGAGACAACCCAAGTGTCAATCAGCACAAGGTCCATTCTGTAGCTGAATATTATTCAGTCATTAAAGAAGTAAAGATCCAGGCCTCCTGCAGAATACCCATTATCCCAGCTCTCAAGATGTGGAGGTGAAGGGGTTAGTGGAGACCATCTCCTGTCCCCAACTGGGCTCTTGTCCCACCTTCTCCATGAATGGAAGGGCCCACAGGAAGGAGTGCAAACAAAGGGTATTGTATTGTCAGTTCAGAATTAGCAACTTTAAAATGGGATGAAAACCACTTAGAACAGACTGCTGTGCAGGTCTGAAATGAAGACAGTTTGAAGTCTTGGTGGCAGTGAGTGTTCCTGAGCACCCTTAGCTTCCTAAACAAGTTGTGGGTCTTCACATCTAGAGGCTGGCAACTGCTTTGGGTGAGCTCTCTTCCTTAGCTGAAGCATGGTATCTCTAAGGCTAAGGATTGGTTCTGTTGAGTCCTGAAGACCGACTTGAAGGCGCTCCCTGCCAGGGGTTAAGTCTTCAGCTCAGGGACTTCCACCTTCAGCTAGTGCATTCTCAGCCAGTTGAAAGTCGGTCTTCTTTTTCTCCTCTGTGAGTTTTACAGCATCCTAGGTCTATGGAGTGCCAGCTAGTTAATGTGGACGTGCCAATAAGGGGAAGAACAGGACCAACCAGGAAAGAGTGGTCAGACTTGGAGGAGGAGGACAAGAACCCCAGGCCCACTGAAAGTTCACAGTCTGGCATGGAAAGAGGGCTCAGCACTTAAGAACGCTCAGTGCTGCTCAGAGGACTCAAGTTCAGTCCCCAGCACCTTCAGGCTGTCACCCACCCCTAACTCCTTGTTGTTGTTGTTTGGTTGGGTTTGTTTTCTTGAGACAGGGTTTCTCTGTGTAGCTCTGGCTGTTCTGGAACTCACCTTGTAGACCAGGCTGGCCTCGAACTCAGAGACCCGTGTTGCAGAACATTTGTTTAGCTGTATAAAGACGGTTCGCCACCGAAGGCGCCTGATTGGTCTAATGAAAAGCTGAACAGCCAATAGCGAGGGAGGAGGGGTAGGCGGGACTTCTGGGCAGGGAGAGTGAGTAGGAGGAGACTTCAGGCTCAAGGAGGAAAGAAAAAAGAGACAACTGGGAGACACCAGGGGCCAGACAGACAGACACAGAGGAAGCAGGAAAGTAGGACATGCAGAATGAAAGAAGGGTAAAAAGTCCTGAGGCAAAACATAGATGAGGCCGGGCGGTGGTGGCGCACGCCTTTAATCCCAGCACTCGGGAGGCGGAGGCAGGCGGATCTCTGTGAGTTCGAGGCCAGCCTGGGCTACCAAGTGAGCTCCAGGAAAGGCGCAAAGCTACACAGAGAAACCCTGTCTCGGAAAACCAAAAAAAAAAAAAAAAAAAAACATAGATGAATAGAAACAGGTTAAATTGAGTTAAAAGAGCTAGTGGGACAAACCTAAGCTAAGGTCTAGCATTCATAATTCATGATAAATCTCTGTGTCTTTATTTGGGAGATGGTTGGTGGTCCAAAGAAAAAACTACTACTACAGATCTGCCTGCCTCTGCCTCCAGAGTGCTGGAATCAAATCCTGCACCACCACCCTTGGCTTGCTGCTACACTAACAGTTGTCAGCTCTTCCCTGGTCCACTCTCAAAGTTTAGCCTGCCAGAAAGCTCCATCAGGCCTCACTTAGAGGCAGGAGAATCAAGAGGTCAGGCTACCTCAACTACGTAATGAGTTCAAGGCCAGCTAGGACTACATGGGACCCTGTTTCAACAACAGCAACAAAAAGACTAAGCAAGGTGCCCTTTGCCTTTAACTCCAGCACTCTGGAGGGAAAAGAACACAGATATCTGTGAGTTCAGGCCAGCTAGTACTACATAGTGAAACTCTCTTGTTGTTTTCTTACTCTTTGTCTCTTTGGGGGCCTGACACCCAGCTCCCAAATAAATCACACACAGAGGCTTATTCTTAATTATAAATGTCTGGCTTTAGCTTGGCTTGTTGCTAGCCAGCTTTTCTTAACTTTAAATCATCCCATCTATCTTTTCCTCTGGGCTTTTCCTTTTCTATTCCTATATTGTTTCTTACTCTGTGGCTTGTTGTGTAGCTGGGTGGCTGGCCCCACAAAAAGACAAAGAGTTAAAACAAACAACATTTTGGCACCCAACATGGGGCTCAATTTCCATAGTGTCAGAAAAAGCTTTTAAAAAATATGGCTACTTTAAGAGTTTCTGCCAGACACTTTCTGCCAGACAGTGAGTCCCTGAGCAGCTAGTATGTTAAATAGGAACAATAAACTAAGTAAAAACGCTTGCCACAGCACAAGCATCAGCATTCTAGAACTCTAGGAAGGTTGAATGCAGTTCTTGGTTACCTACCTCTGATCAAGCTGTGGGTTTTAGGCCTGGCTTTCATGATCAAGAAACAGGCGGAGCCAGCCAAGAGCCACTGGCAGAGGATCCAGGTGTAGGTTAGCAGTTTTAAGTTTGCTTGTGTGGTCAAAAAACTAGAGATTTGCAGTAAAAGAGGTCCAGATGGAAAAAACTTTAAACAGGTTACAGTGTGTTTAACAATGTGCATAGGCTTAAGAAAAGAAAAAGGGTATTGTTATAGAAAAAATGAATAGTTTATAAAATAAAGTCCTTAAAGAGAGAGTAAAAGAAAAAAGCCACATAAGAGGGAAATTCACAGGGAGTCCAGATTCTGTATGTTATTGTGTTGATTTTGAAAATTTTTTTAATGCTGAAGAGCAAAAGACAGCTGCCAGGACATATGGGATTGTGAACTGGACTGCTAAACCACCTAGATACGTTAGGGCTATCTTAACTTTAAAAATGAAGTAAAAAATACATTTTTCAAATAGAAATAAAAAATGCTTTGGAATTTTGTTCCCACAGGAGATGAGAGGCTGTGGATTCCTTCAGGGTTAACATGGATCAGGTTTGATCTGGCGAGACCTCCTGAAACTTGACAGGTGATATCTATCAGCAAAGGTTACTGCTAGTCTTCCTAGGACTTGGTCATTATCTCAAAATTTTCTCAGGGACCCTAAAGATACTTCATCCACGGACAGCAGGAAGCAGTATGGAGAAAACCTCGCCCACATTCCCAAGAGTTGAGGGATGTGGATGGTCTTTGGTTATTTGTTGGGTTATGGATGTTTGTTATAATTTAAGGGAATACAGGATAAAAAAGACAACTATTAATCTCAGATATTTTGTATTGGCATGAATTTTGGTATATTGATACAAATTTAAAGTTAATTTTGTTACTATATATATATGTATATATATATATACATATATATATATGTTTCTACTCTTGTTTGGGGTATTGTGCTTATGCAGTTCATTTAAAAATGCAATGTATGTGCTCGCTTCAGCAGCACATATTCTACAACTGGAATGATACAGAGAAGATTAGCATGGCCCCTGCACAAGGATGACACACAAATTCGTGAAGTGTTCCATATTTTTTTTTTTTTTAAAAAATGCAATGTATAAGAAATTAGGAGCCAGGCAGTGGTGGTACACGCCTTTAATCCCAGCACTCAGGAGGCAGAGCCAGGCAGATCTCTGTGAGTTCAAGGCCAGCCTGGTCTCTAAAGCGAGTTCCAGGAAAGGTGCAAAGCTACACAGAGAAACCCTGTCTCGAAAAACAAAAAACAAAACAAAACAAAGAAATTAGGTTGGCAGTTAATATATAATAATTAAACCTGTAGTCACATTAGATATGTTTTCTAGGTTAAATAGGTATATTTTAGATATATAAATGGTCTTCAAACCTTTCAAAGACCTACAGAATATGGCATTTAAAATGTTTTGTTAACTTAGTGCTTTTCATGACAAGGAGACATATCTGCTCCTGGCAGCACCAATTTACTTCAGAGATGATGGGCATCAAAGGAACTTCTTATAGAGTTTGCTTTCAATGTGGCAAGGCTAGTCATTTGGGCAAGAAACTGCTCTTGCCTTGACTGATTGACAGTATGTTGTATAAACTGGACATGCAGGACTCACAGGAAAGTGACTGCTGAACTTTGCCAAAACAAAGTGGGATGGTCTTTCAGGGTTCCTGCTTCACAGAAGAAACTGCCAGATATTCTTCAGGACACAGAAGAAAGTGACTGATGAACTTTGCCAATACAGGACAGGACAGTCCTTCAAATTTCCTGCTTCACTGAAAAGTTTGCCAGATGTTCTTGGCCTGTAGGCTGAAGATGCATGCCCCAGCATTGCAGAGGAACTTTGGGTGACTGTCCTGGCAGCCAAATATCTCTGTTGTTAGACCTTCTGGGTCTTTGATGGAGTTGATAAGTTGTAGTTTTCCTTAGTTATGATAGAAGGTAAATTAGGTGTAAAAATTTGGATTCACTAAGATAAGATAGATAATGAATTATTTTCTCTGAATATACTAACTACAAGTGGACAGAATATTGTAAATGTAATTCTTACTTGATAACTATTTTGTTGTATGTAGTTGTACTATGTTAAAGTTAAAACCTTTCATTTTTATGTAGACAAAAAGGGGGAAATGTAGAATATTATTTTAATGTGTGTTACTTTTGTTTATGTTTCATTTGTTTAACTCTGTGATGATCCATTGCCTGTCTAAAACACCTGATGGTCTAATAAAGAACTGAAAGGCCAATAGCAAGGCAGGAGAAAGGATTGGCGGGTGGCAGGCAGAGAGAATATATAGAAGGAAAAATCTGGGAGGAAAGAAGAAGTAGTCAGAGAAGGAGGAGGATATCAGGAGCCAGCCACCCAACTACACAGCAAGCCACAGAGTAAAAAACAAAGAAAGGTATACAGGAACAGAAAAAGAAAAGCCCAGAGGCAAAAGACAGATAATTTAAAGTTAAGAAAAGCTGGCAAGAAACAAGCTAAGGCTGGGCATTCATAAATAAGAATAAGCCTCCGTGTGACTTATTTGGGAGCTGGATGGCGGGCCCCCAAAGAGACAAAGAATAAGAAAACAGCAACATTCTCTCTCAAAGAAAGTATGGGGTGGGAAGGAAGAGGAAGAAAGAGAAGAACACTCCAGGAAATGCTTATCAGGTCGAGGCCTGTTTGCTATTCCTAGTGGCCAGTGTGGCCACACATCACCTCTCAGCTCTTTCCACAATCCTGAGACACGTACCTACATTTCTCTCCTTCTTTACACACTTGACCGCTGAGCAGCCAGTGAGTCAGTCACCACTGTGTACATGCTGGTGCTCTCTGTAAGGACAGTGTGTGGGCCACCCCACCCCACCAGAACCCTGCAGGGCAGACACTACAGAGATGCCGCAAGCAGAGAGACAGGGAGGGGGGTAAGAGTGTGCTGGGGTGAGTGCTTGGGACAGAGGACCAGGGATGGAGGAGACCTGGGCCTGAAATAAGGATGCAGGGTGTGGGGAAGATGGTGTTTGAGAAAAAGTGTGAGTGGGGGCTGGAGAGGTGGCTCAGGGGTCAAGAGCACTGGCTGCTCCTGCAGAGGGCCTGGGTTCAGTTCTTTGCACCCACACGGCGGCTCATGACCATAACTGTAGTTCCAGGGGATGAAACACACTCTCTGGCCTCCGTGTGGTGCGCAGACATACATGCAGGCAAAACACCCATACACATAAAAATAATAAATAAAAGGTTTTTAAAAGAAAAGAAAAAAAGGTGTGGGTGAGGAAGGAGCCTACAGTTATCTTAGGAAGAGTGTCCCAAGCTTGGAGAAAGGCTCAGGCAGAAGCTCTGGGGCTGGGGCATACCTGGGGTGGAACAGCAGTAAGTAGGGAACAAGAGGGAGAGCAGGGGTACATGAGGGATGTGTGCATTTATCAGGGTACCCTGTGCTGGGTGTCACCCAGTAGTACAGCCCTTGCCTACCAAGCACCAGTCAGCAATAGGTATCCCCTGTACATCAACAAACAAACAAAACATAGTAACAAGACTCACAGCCAAGAGGGAAGCTGATCAGCAGCCATGGCCTGCAGCTGCCAAGGGCCTGGAGGACTGCTGTCATGCCGTGGGCACAGGGGGGTGCAGGGGTGCAGGAAGGACCCACATCACAAGACTGTCTGCATGCTGCTCTCCCAGCCCCTCCAAAGTAAGCAGAGTCAGGGTCCTGTTGACTGTTCTATGTCTTCAGAAGTTCTTGCCCAAGATCAGTGTGGCTTCTCTCTTGTCTCCTTAACCCCCCAGGGACCCTGTCTGACCACACCTATGCTGGTGCCAGAGCTCTAATGCTTAAAATTGTGAAGGAAGAAGGTCTGTGTGTAACTTTACACACAGTGGGAAAATTGAAGCTGGAGTAGAAAGAAATTGCTCAGGGTCACAGATGGGGCAGAGCAGGGGACAATGGTTTCTTCCTTCCTTCCTTCCTTCCTTCCTTCCTTCCTTCCTTCCTTCCTTCCTTCCTTCCTTCCTTCCTTCCTT
>CABHPR010122788.1:0-14407 GCA_902168415.1 Peromyscus melanophrys
TTTTCTTGTTGCTGCAACAAAATAACTGTCTAAGTTAGGCAGGGAAACTGACTTTAGCTCACAGTTTGAGGTTGAGTCCATTGTGGCAGTGGGAACGTGAAGCAGTGGAGTGCCCCACATTCAAGAATCGGCTTCCTTTCTTGTTGTAGTCTAACACCCCAGCCCAAGAAATGGGGCCACTGTACTTAGGATGGATCGCGCCTCCGAATCTCGTTTAGAAACTTTCTTAGACATGCTTACTGGCTTGACTCCATGGCTATTCTCTACCTCATCTTGTTGACAGTCAAGATGGACCTTTACACCCCTCCCAACACAAGCTGATTCTGTCCTCTCTTGGAATGAAAAGTACAATGGTTGTAAGTCAGGCACATTTTAGTCCGCAAGTAGAACCTGGAACCTGCCTCTGTTTCTGTTCATTGTTAAACTACACCTATACCCTCCTGCCTTCTTTCCTAATCTGTACCAGTGTTCTGTATAGTAGAGATAGTAACCATGTTTAACATCTTACACGTTTAAATTGTTGACATCAGGTACATTGAAAAAAGGTAGCCCACTGTTACAGTTAAGAATTCTCGCCGGGCAGCCGTGGCGCACACCTTTAATCCCAGCACTCGAGAGGCAGAGGCAGGAGGATCTCTGTGAATTCGAGGCCAGCCTGGTCTACAGACTGAGATCCAGGACAGGCACCAAAACTACACAGAGAAACCCTGTCTTGAAAAACAAAAAACAAAACAAAACAACAACAAAAGAATTCTCCCCCTGAGAATTCAAAACAAAATATTCTTCAAAAAGATGGTCCCTTCTGTCTTACTTCAGTGGTTCTTGGAGTTTGGTTCTAGCAGCACCAAGTGTCACTACAAATCATGTCAGAAATAGCAATTCCTGCTGGGTAGGTGGGGCACACCTTTTTAATCCCAGAGCTCAGGAGGTAGAGGCAAGTGGATCTCTGAGTTCAAGGCCAGCCTGGGTTACTTAGACACTGTCTTCAAAAACAGAAATGTCTGTATTAGGGTACCGCATAAACTGGGCCTGTAACCCCAGCACTGAGGACAAGGAGGCAGGAGAATTAGAGTTCAAAGTCATTCTTCACTATAGAGCAAGTTGGAGGCTTGCCTGGGCTACTTGGTAGTAATCTCTTGCCTTTGTGTGTGCTTAAAGTTTGGGGAGTCTCTCAGAATAATAGCTGGCTTTCTTATTAAAATAAGTATACTTAAATAATATTAAGAGTATAGGTTAGGTGATAGATTGGTGAAATACTTGCTAAATAATTTGGAAAGGTCAAAATGTAACCTTTTAGCCTTTTTTTTTTTTTTTTTTTTTTTTTTTTTTTTAAGAGACAAGGTCTCATATAATATAAAGCTGGCCTTGAACTTACTATGTAACCAAGGATGACCTCAGGTTATCAATCTTCTGGCCTTCATCTACCAGGTGTTAGAATTATACTGTAGGCTCAGCTCCATTTATTAATTTTCTTTGTCCCTAAAATCATTTGGTTTCTTATCTCTTTCAAAATATGACATTGTTGGGCCTAGAAAGATGGCTCACCAGTTGAAAGCACTTGTTGCTCTTGCAGAGGACCTGGGTTCAGTTCCCAGCACCCACATTGCTGCTAACCTTGTGTAACTCTAGTTCCAGAGGACCTGATATCCTCTTCTGGTCTGCACAGTTATTGGATGCTCATGGTGCACAGCACCCATACACATCAAATAAAAACAAACCTCTTAAAAAATAATATTGTAGGGGTTGGGGATTTAGCTCAGTGGTAGAGCACTTGCCTAGCAAGCGCAAGGCCCTGGGTTCGATCCTCAGCTCCAAAAAAAAAAAATAATATTGTAGTATGTATCCCTGTATATTTTATTAATGTTTGATGTATTTGTGTTCACCACAAAAAACAATTTATTTTGTAAACCAACCAAAAGTACTCTAGTGCCTAATAATTAGAACTTGCGAGTGTAGGTTAGAAATAGGAACAGTTCTTCCAAAAATACATAGCCCTGTCAGATTTCAGCTCATTTGGAATTTTGTCAGTTTTGGTGAGATTTAATTGGGAATTGAATTGGCTAGGGAATCCTGGAGTTAGTAGCAGTTACATGATCATAAGAATTTTATAGCTACAGAGCTTACACTGTGACCTTGGAGGATATTCTCAAAGTGCTGTGACATTCTAAAAAGAATCGTCAGGCTTAACCAGTTGACTCTGCTTTATATAAACTTTATTTTGTCCATGTAACTGTCATGGAAGAAGTAACTGTAACAGCCCAAACAAGAATGGTAGAGGTGTGTGATTTAGCATCGATTTCGGGGTCTACTCAGGAAGAGGGGAGGGCCTCTCCCTAAGCAAACTTGTCATCACTACCTAAAGAATAATGGCGTTTCTTAGGTAGGTTAGGACTTCTAGAAAGTCAGGTGCTGTATAAAAGTTAGCTGCTCAGTTGTAGACTTTATATGTTGTTATCTAACACGGTAGTTTTTGAAACACTTCATTTTTCATTTATAAGTATTTATTGTGCAACCCCTTTTCTCTTTGCCCCTGCCCCTACATTTCTTAATTTAGGATTTTTAATT
Organism: Peromyscus melanophrys; assembly: GCA_902168415.1. Classification (NCBI taxonomy): domain Eukaryota; kingdom Metazoa; phylum Chordata; class Mammalia; order Rodentia; family Cricetidae; genus Peromyscus; species Peromyscus melanophrys. The sequence continues at coordinate 2,566 of CABHPR010122788.1, forward strand.
TGAGTTGATAGTGCAATGTATGTTCTTCATTTTTTTATGGCAACTATCTTTTTAAATACATATTGCATATGCAGTAATGGGAAGCTCTTACATGGTTTTTTTCAGTTGATCATTTTGTTGCATTGGCAGAGTGAAGATAGTCCAAGTCCTAAGAGACAGCGCCTCTCTCATTCAGTCTTTGATTATACATCAGCATCACCAGCTCCCTCCCCACCAATGCGACCATGGGAGATGACATCAAATAGGCAGCCCCCTTCAGTCCGACCAAACCAACATCACTTCTCAGGGGAACGATGCAACACACCTGCACGCAACAGAAGAAGGTTAGTTGATTACTGTCTGTTTCTTTCCTCTCCCTCCACTGGTCGATTGTTTTTTAGTGTCAGCAAGCATATTTTTGTAGACATTTTATAAGCCTGTAAGTATGCACATGTGTATATTCATGCATAAAATTATTTAAAGTTGTTTAGGTTCCTATCTTAGGTTATAAAGAGTTCATTAAGCTCTTCATTAGTAAATGAAGAGACTGAAAGACACTCAAGTGATCTGAAGTCAGTCTATGCCATTGTATATAAATTCAGCTACCTTATGATTTAGGACTGATTATGAAACTATAGCTTAAAAGTAGATTATTTACCCAGTATCCACAAAATCCTTCATTCAGTACCCCACAACACACACCTTCTTATGGGCTAGTCTACAATCTAGATAACTGAAAAATGTGTTCTATACTTCATAACTATAAGAATTCATTAGAACTTAGAGATGGCCTGCTTCTGCCTTTCCAGTATTCTCCTATCTTTTAAGAGCTGTGTTTTGTTTTGTTTTTTAACAAAACTGGTGTGATGTTCGGATGATATTCAGTTTGCCTTTTCAGTAGAGCTTGGTCCTTGCCTTTCCTTCTTAGAGGAGTTAATTCTTCCTCAGCTCCTTGCCCTTTAGTTGCCAGAGATCACTTCCTTATTTCAGGAAATCAATGTCTCATTTGGGTTGAGGTTCCTATTTCCATGTACACAATAGCAATAATCAGAGGAATAAATAATCAAGTTAGAAAAGTGTTATGAACTAAATGATTTTTTTGTCCGTGCACAAAGAGCTCATGGATTGAAGCTTTAACCCTCATTATGGTTGTCTTTGGAGATGGGACTTCTGAGGAGGTTGTTGAGGTTGACTGAGGTCTTAAGGATGGGGCCCTTGTCAAATAGGGTTCGTATTCTTACAAGTAGAGGCATCAGAGAGCTCACCCTACCTACCATATACAGACATGATGATAAGACACAAGTGTCTGCAAGCCAAGAACAGAGCGCTCATCAGAACACCAGATGAGTTACACCTTGATCAGAGACTGAACTTTGAGAGAATAAGGTCTTGTTTAAGACATCTAGGTTATGATGATTTGTTACAGCATTCTGGGATGATTAAATAGGTCCTCAAACTACCATTAATATCCCAAATCAGCCAAAATAAATCCATGTCAGAGTTATATTCTGTTTAGACTCTTAACACCCAGTACTATATTAGGCAATTACATGGAAATATTTAAGTAAAGTGATGTGTGGCTACCAGGCAAATTATTTCGTAGCTCTTAAATTAAATATAAGTATGCATAAATAGGATTGTCTATAAATGTTATAGCTTAAATACCTGGCTGTATATAGTTTTTTTCCTATTTTATGGAAAACTTGTTTGTGCATTCAGAATATGGAAACAAATGTACAGTCAAAAAGATAACATGTAGCAACTCCTAGGTTAAAACTGGCCTCTCATGAACTGCCCACCCCACCCCCACTGCCATGCCATGCTCTGCCTTCTTCCTTTCCAGGGAGTAAATTGGTAGTGTATGGATCCCCTGTTCATTGTAGTTTTGAATACACACACACACACACACACACACACACACACACACACACACACACACCTTCCTCCCCACCCCCACCCCCCAGACAGGATTTCTCTGTGGAGCCCTGGCTGTCCTGGAACTCGCTCTGTAGACCAGGCTGGCCTTGAACTCAGATCCGCCTGCCTCTGCCTCCCGAGTGCTGGGATTAAAGGCATATGCCATCACTGCCCAGCAACCTATATATTCTTAAACAATATAGTTTGGGATTTTGTATTCTTCTTTGACTTTATTAAGCATTCTGTGTTTAATGTTGATGGAAACAGCATTTATTTTTACTGTGGTATAATCTTACATTAAAGTATGACAGTTTATTCACCTACTATTGGTTAATAGTCATGTCTAGATCATTATTACTATAGAGAATACTATTAGAAATCTTTGCACACACATCTGATTTAAATGTACAGAAAAGCCAGGCGGCAGCCGTGCACGCCTTTAATCCCAGCACTCGGGAGGCAGAGCTAGGCAGATCTCTGTGAGTTCGAGGCCACCCTGGTCTACAGAGCAAGATCCAGGACAGGCACCAAAACTACATAGAAAATCCCTGGCTCAAAAAAAAAAAAAAAAAAAAACCAATTGGAGGTGGGGGGAACAAAAAGATAAATGTACAGAAGTTGCACCAGATAAAAACCTAAGATAGGAAATGGATGACAGGATATGTTTATAGATGAGATAATAACTAGCTTTTGTTTCTCAATTTGCAAAAAGAACCATGCTCTTCACTCATGGCAATACTAAGGAGGCGTGGGGGACACTTAGCACCCATAAAACAACAGTATGAATCACAACCCAGCAAATAAATACTCAAGAGTCCACACTGAGAATAAACAACTAAGTAAATAGATGAGAAGAAAGTGCTGGCTTGGGCTGCCAAGATAGCTCAGAGTGTAGGAGTGCTTGTTGCCAAGTCTGACAGCATCTGACAGCATGCGTTTGATCCCCAGGACCCACATAGTGAAAGGAAAGCATGAACTCCAGAAGGTTGTCCTTTGATCTGCACAAATACACCATGGCATGCATCACCACCTCCACCCCAATAACAATGCGTAAAAAAAGAGGAATGGTAGCTTTTTCTTACGAAACAATTCCATTAATAAGTATAGAAATGAGGGTAATAGAAAATCCCCATCAGAGTAACATAGTGATCCCTGCAGAGCCATGGGTGTTAAAAGTTACTGGTGAATTTTATATTTAAATTGGTCAGTTTTTAAAATCGATTGGGAACCATAGCAATTATTTATTACCTCAGCTTACCTTAGTATATATTATTTATAGATAACAGATAATACAGACTCCTAATTAGTAAACATAGTAATGACCTTCTTTTTGGCATTTATCTTACTATAGTCCTCCTGTTAGGCGTCAGCGAGGAAGAAGGGATCGTCTCTCTCGACATAATTCCATTAGTCAAGATGAAAACTATCACCATCTCCCTTATGCACAGCAGCAAGCAATAGAGGAACCTCGAGCCTTCCACCCTCCGAATGTATCTCCCCGTCTGTTACATCCAGCTGCTCATCCACCCCAGCAGAATGCAGTCATGGTCGACATCCATGACCAGGTACAGTAACAACGCCCTGGAGACACAAACAGTACAAGTTAGTGCCGCCTCAGTGGGAGTCGTTGATTTCTCTTGTAGGTTTCTTGAATTCCTGAAGTGTAGCTGTTTAAGTTCTCCATTCCTTTGAATAAAGGAAATTTAACCAGGTGTTGTAGCACACACCTTTGACCCCAGCATTCTGCAGCAAATCTCTGTGTTGGGGGCCAACTAGGGCTACAGTGAGACCTTGTCTCTAAAAATAAATGAATAAATGAAAAAATTATTTAATTTAAAATTCTACACAGGTTAAAAACTCAAAAACATTAATATGAAAGAAGAAATCAGTCTTAACAAGTGCTTCAAAGAATTGTTTAAAGAAAATTATAAAATTGTTGAGGGAATATAGAAAACCTGTGCAAAAGATAAACATTTGCCTTGAAAGATCCAGTTTTGTAAAATCTGTTGGTTCTCAATTAAAGCATAGACTATAGAGTTAATGTAGTCCCAAATATAATTACAGTAGGTTTTTAGTATAATTTGAAAGGTTGATCCTAATTTCTGTGACGCTTTTTTTTTTTTTTTTAAATCTATAATAATTGATAGCAGGAAGAAGCAAACTGCTGCTAGTTGGTTTCGTAAAGTTTTTTTTTTTTCTTTTTCTTTTAGAGAGTCAAGGTTTCTCTTTGTGACCCTGACTGTCCTGGAACTCACTTTGTAGACCAGGCTGGCCTTGAACTCACAGAGATCCATCTGTCTCTGCCTGCTGAGTACTGGGATTAAAGATGTGCGCCATCACTGCAGATGTGTTTCTATAAAGTTTTGTTCTTACTCAGCCCCACATGTCTGTATATCCTACAGCTGCTTTATTCAGTCCAAGGCAGCCCACAAATCTAAAGTACTACTTTCTGACTTGCCTTTTAAGAAAAGAAATTGTTGGACTTAACCCTTGGCATAAAGTTTCAAGCAAATGATTCTCTCATACGATTTTTTTAAAAATTTTTATTTATTTTATATATGTGGGTGTTTTGCTTTCATGTATGTCTATATACTGTGTGCATATCTGGTGTCCATGGAGGCAAGAAAAAGGTGTGAGATCCCCTGGAATTGATGTTACGGATGGTTAGGAGCCAATATGTGGATGCTAGGAATGAAACCTGGCTTCTCGGCAATAACTCTTCACCACTGAGCCATCTTTCCAGCCCCTGAAAATGATTTTTAATTGGCTCAGTAGAAACAGGTAAAGGTACGTGAAGCCAGGCCTAACCATCTAAGTTCAATTCCTAGAGCCCACATGATTCAAGAAGAGAACCAATTCCTGCAAGTTGTCCTCTGACTTGGGAATGCACCCTGAACATGTGTTTCCAAACATAGACGCACATAAATGTAATAATAATAATGGGGGTAAGTAGGTGACTCAGTAGATACTGGGCCTGTCCCACAAATTTGAGGAATGGAATTGAGATGCACATAAAAATCAGTTGAGCAGAGGTGGAAATAGCAGATTGCTGGGACAAGCTAGCTAGCTCAAGCTGAATCAGTGAGCTCCAGGTCACCACACATGGTTATGACAAAGTAGAAGACAGGCCATGAGCAAACAGTGGAGGCTATGGAAAAGAAAGTCTAAATGGTTAATAACCTATGCCGAAAAATGTTTAACCTTTCTAGTTAGAGAAATGCAAACTTAAGTTAAGTGTACTATACCATTTCCCACTCTGATTTGCAAGCATGTTAGTCTTAACAAATCTGAGGAGAGATGCTAGGAATTGGGTTCTTTCTTTTACATTACTGTTGGAGTGTGATTTACTTCATACAGCCTTTGTAGGTGACTAGATGATAATTTTAAAATTTTGAACATGGGGCTAGAAAGATGGCAGAGTTGAGTGTTTTCTGCTCTTACAGAGGACCTGAAATTGGTTCTTTAGCACCTAATTTGGATGGTTCAAAACTGCCTGCCACCCAGTTGGAGGGGTTCTGAAAACCTCTGTCCTTCACAGATACATGCACATAAACACACAGGCACACACATATACACACACATTCAAATAATAAACAAATCTCTTTTTTAAAAAAATCGGAAATATATCCCCATCTCTTTACCCAATATGGTTTGAGATAAGTAATGTTACTACTATTATAAAAGAGCATGGTGATTTTTTTTTTTTTTTAAATATAATTGTGTTTGTATTGGCAAAAGGGTAATGACAGTTTGAGTACCTTCATCATGATGACTATTAACAAACAAGTATGCTTGAAATACCTGATTAACCTAAAAGAAAGGGGCGGGGGGATGGCATAGTGGCTGCAGCATTAGGTGGAAAGGGGGAAGTTTGGCATTACTTTACATATTCATGGTGGGTGCTGGTTATCGAACCCAAGGCTTTGAGCAAGCATGCTTACACTAGGCTCTGGATCCCTAAGCCAGATTTAGTCTTTTAATACCACCATTGTTTCACCTGTTGAACTAAATAACAATCTTTTTATGTTGGATTGAACAAGCACACACATACTTCGGCTGAAGAGAGGGCCCAGCAGCTAAGAGCTATGGCTGTTATTGGAGACGGACTTCAGGTTCAGGTCCAGCATCCAAATTGATAGCTCACAGCCATCTGTCACTCCAGTTCCAGGGGATCTGTTGCCTTCTGGTTGCAGTGGGCACTGCACTCACATGATCTACAGACATACCTGCAGACAAAACACCCACACACATATTTAAAAAACAGAATAAATCTTTACAAAAACCACAAGCTTGAATTTTTGTAAAAGAGTTGTTTTTAGAAGTTTTGCTCTATAAGGCAGGCTAAAGCGTTAACATAGCAGTAGGTTGTTTCGTAGATTTATTTTATACATGAGTGTTTCGCATACATATGTGTATGTGTACCACATGCATGCCTGGTGCCTGTGGAGGTCTGAAGAGGGCGTTGGTTCCCTTGGTTATGAATGGTCATGAGCTACCACGTGAGGCTAGGCACTGACCGAAAGGCCTCTGCAAGAGCAACAAGTGCTCTTAATCACCGAGCCTTCTCCATCCCCTCTTTTCAGTCTTTGGTGAAAGGGCTTAGCTCTCGTTCTGTGAGATAATGTATATAGAGTTATCTTTCCTATACAAAGACAGTAATTATTCTGGTTGAAACTACTGAAGGAAGCAAGGAATGCTGTCACAAACCTGTAACTCTAGCACTTGGGAGGGGAAAGCAGGGGATAGGGAGTTCAAGGCCCACGTTTGGCAGCATAGTGAGAGGCTAACTTATACTACTACGTAGGCTGTGTTTGAAAAAGAAAAACATGGAGGAAGTTCATTGTGAAAATCTATATAGCAGATGGGGGAATCAGTAAATGTTTGTTTGGGCAGAGTCTCATTTAGCCCAAGCTGTCTTTTAATACATTGTATAAGTAAAAAATGACCTTGAATTTCTGATCGTCTTGTTTCCACCCCCCAATACCAAGATTCCATGTTTAAGGCACTGTGCCTAGTTTATGTGATGTGGCGTCAAACCCAAGAACTCATATGACAAGTACCCTACCAACTGAGCTGCCTCTCCAGACCCTCACATGTTAATTTTTAAAATAGGTAACATTTTCTCAAAAGTTCTATTTTCTTCCTTAAAGCTCCATCAAGGAACAGTTCCTGTCTCCTACACAGTAACCACGGTGGCACCCCATGGGATTCCACTCTGCACAGGCCAGCACATCCCTGCTTGCAGTACACAACAGGTCCCAGGATGCTCTGTGGTCTTCAGTGGACAACACCTACCTGTCTGTAGTGTGCCTCCTCCAGTAAGTCTGTGTCTTTATTCTCACTTGATATTATTATTTAAAATAGCATGCCAGCCGGGATTTGTTTATGACTTAAAAGTTCAGTAGTCCTTCCCTAGGATGGCTAAAGACAGGATTTAAGAACTGCCTTTGCAGCTTCACTTCCAAGTAAAAAGTTTAATCTTACTGCAATAAAAATCTCAGCACAATTATAGTGACCATTAAATAGTTAACTTTAAATTATGATACATTCTATGTACAGTGATTAAAATATATCCATTTAAGTGTCTTAAACCATATTTCTTCCTATATATAAACAGTTTATAATTAAACCTTTATAAAGATTGGCTTTAGGCTTAGTAATGTAATCTTCAGCAGTTAGCAATCTTAGCCCTTACTGGGGCTTCAGTGAGCACTCCGAGTGCCTGTTTTTCACCATGAGAAACCTGTTAATGAAAATGCGATTATTGGAGCTGGAGAGATGACTCAGCTTTTAAGAGCACTAGCTGCTCTTCCAGAGCACTACACTATTTACCAATTTTAGCTTGTAGATACAGAAATATTCTAGAGCCGGGCAGTGGTGGCGCACGCCTTTAATCCCAGCACTCGGGAGGCAGAGGCAAGAGGATCTCTGTGAGTTCAAGGCCAGCCTGGACTACAGAGTGAGTTCTAGGAAAGGCGCAAAGCTACACAGAGAAACCCTGTCTCGAAAAACCAAAAAAAAAAGAAGAGAAATATTCTAGTACTTACTATAAGTTAGACATTTTTGTATGAGTCTGGGGAGGTTTGGCAATTTGATTTATAGCTTTGTCAAGAAAATTGTATATTCTGACATTTTTAACCTAAAAGTAATGATTTTTTTCCTTACAGATGCTTCAGGCATGTTCAGTTCAGCACTTACCAGTACCATATGCTGCGTTTCCGCCCCTTATTTCTAGTGATCCATTTCTTATACATCCTCCTCACCTGTCTCCCCATCATCCTCCTCACTTGCCACCACCAGGCCAATTTGTCCCTTTCCAAACACAGCAGTCACGATCGGTAGGTATTGCTGTTCATGTTTCTAGTTTTCCCAGAATGTTTAGGTTAGGGTAATTAGTTTAGTAAATGTAAGCAATTGCCGTTTAAATTCTGGTATTCTTACAGCTGTTTGTTTGTTTGTTTGTTTGTTTGTTTCAAGACAGGGTTTCTCTCAGTAGTTTTGGTGCCTGTCCTGGATCTCACTCTGTAGACCAGGCTGGCCTTGAACTCACAGAGATCTGCCTGCCTCTGCCTCCCGAGTGCTGGGGTTAAAGGTGTGCACCACCACCACCACCACCACCACCACCACCACCACCACCACCACCACCACCACCAGGCTTCTAACAGCTCTTAAAAGAATTAAAGGAACTTATAGATATATAAACTGGCTTAAACATACTTTAGAGTTGGCTTATTTTTTCTTAGTTATTTTAGTATTACTTACCTAAGTCAATTTTTATTGTTCCTTCATATCTGCTTTCTTTAAAAGCAAAGAAAAATTCCTACCAAATTGGTACTAGCTTTTTTTCCCATTTTATGTGTTCTAATGATTTTTAAGTGTATTATGTGTGTGTGCATTCTGTAGTTGGGGTTGGGGGGTTGGATATGGCTCGTGGAAGTCAGAGGACAACTTTGGAGTTGGTTTTCTTCCACCTTTTATGTGCATTCTAGAACTTGAAGTCAGGTTGCCAGTATTGCTCAGTAAGCACCAGTACCTCCTGAGCCGTCTCACTGGCCTCTTTCATGTATTTCTAAATTGAAAAATGGAAACCTTGTAATTGTCAATACTAACTTATAGAAAGGAGAGGGGAGAGGAGAGGGGTGTGTGTGTGTGTGTGTGTGTACACCACGTGTATAGAGACCTGTACCTATAGAGACCTGAAGAGGGTGTCTCAGAGCCTCCTGGAGCTGAAGTTTTACTTGGTTGCCAGCCACCCAATAAGGATGCTGGGAACTGAATTCTGCCTGACAGAGCAACAACCTCTTAGCCACCTCTGCAGCCCCAAAGAGCTTTCTTCTCCTCCCTCCCTCCTCTCCTTTTCTCTCTCCCTTCTTCTTCTTCTTCCTCCTCTCCTCTCCTTCCCTACCCTCTGTTCCCCCGCCCCCCCAAGTCTCTCTTCTCTTCTTGGCTAGTATGGTGTTTTTTTGAATACCTGGGTTCATGAGACATTATATTCAAAAAAAAGCTTGGAATGAGGCCACCTGTTACACAATTTATTTTAAGAAAACACACCACATGCAGTGAAGTACAATGTGCTTAATAGTCGTGGTTGACTCAGTGTTGACGATACATTGAGTTGGAGTCTCCCTGTGTGTCCCAGGCTGTCCTCAGTCAGTCCTCCTGTCTTCACCTCAAGTATTAAGATTATAGGTATATGCTAACATACCCAGCCACAGTGCACTTCAGAAGTAAGTTAAGAAGATGTCAGTTTTGTAAATAAGAATACTGATAAGTAAATTATCTAAAAGTCACATTTTGATTGACACCAAAGCTCATGATTTTTGTACTAGAGCGTATTTGCATGTACCTTACCCCACTGTTCTTGCTTCTGCCTTATAAACACGCCATATGCTAGTTCATGGGGGGGGGCCTCAGTGTCTGAAAATTCTCTGTTGATCAGTGTATTATGACAACTCAAACTTGAACTTCTATCTAATTGACTTACTGTGATTTTTTTTTTCCTCCCATTTTAAGATAGTTTGAGTAGTAAAAGACATGCATTATAATGGGTAAAGGAAATACTTAATGTGTACTTAACAAACTAAAATTCAAAGTAGGAAGTTTTGTGTCCACCTGTATTTTAGTTTGATGTATTAAGACAACCTTGGCTTTGAAAATATTTTTCATTGTCTTATTTAAAAGAGCCTCAGGAGTATATTGATTTCTTTTTCCTCTTCACAGCCTCTTCAGAGGATAGAAAATGAAGTGGAACTCTTAGGAGAGCATCTTCAAGTAGGCAGTTTTACTTACCCCCCTTCGGCCCATCCCCCAACATTACCTCCGTCAGCTCCTTTGCAGTTCCTGACACATGATCCTTTGCATCAGGAGGTGTCCTTTGGCGTAGTAAGTTGTCATGCATTGTTGTATTCATTTATTTGTTTGACAGTCTATTCTAGTTGTTCAGTGTGACTCTGGAAATGTTCAGAACTCTTGTATTCTTAAAATCACTTGCCTGTCTATTTTAATACTTGGTTGTTTCATCTATATTAACATTGAAGAACTAATTAATGCCACTTAAACAGTAAGTTTTTTAAAAACCAAGTAAATGGCAGTTAGGCATCGTGGCACAGGCCTGTAATCCCAGCACTGAGAAGGTAGAAGCAGGAGGATTGTTACAAGTTCCTGGCCAGTCTGGGCTAGATGACAGCAAGACTATCTTAAGAAAACAAGTCGGGAAGCTGAATGTTCTGGCACACACCCTTAATCCCAGCACTTGGGAGGCAGAGGCAGCTGTATCTCTGTGAGTTCGAGGCCAGCCTGGTCTACAGAGCAAGATCCAGGACAGCCAGGGCTATGTAGAGAGACTTTGTCTCAAAAAAACAAAAAACCATCAACGACACAACACAAACAAAAACCCAAGTTGGGACTAGCAAGGTGGATCAGAGATTAAGGGTGTTTGCCATGTAAGCCCGGCAACTTGATTCCATTCCAGACTTCTCACAGTGGTAGGAGGAGAGAACCAATCCCATAGACTTCCCCTCTGACCATCCGTCACACGAATGCTGTGACATGTACACACATTATGCACACACAACGATTTTTTTTTAGTCTAAAAAAAGGAAGTTATTTGACACTGTTTGTAAACATAGAATGATCATTCTCACCCTTTGCTCTCCTACAGCCTTACCCTCCGTTTATGCCTCGGAGACTCACAGGACGCAGTAGATATCGATCCCAGCAGCCAATACCACCTCCCCCTTATCATCCCAGCTTACTGCCATATGTGTTGTAAGTTCCTTCTACTGAACTCTCTTGAGAGTCTGCTTTATGAATGCCTTCTCTGTGGCCTGTGACTTAGTATGTGTTAAAATAGGTTAAGTGGTTGTGGGGCTAAGAGCCAATTAAGGAAGAAATGGGGGGAGGAAAAAAATCCAAGACAAATTATCTAGCAAATTATAAGGTGGAATAATTTAAAGTATGCCCCTAGCGTCACTTCAAGACAAACAAACAAAACCCTTTTTTTTTTTTTTACTTTTATGCATAGTGTGGGAAACCCATGCATGCTATGGCTTATATGTGAAAGGTCAGAGGACACCTTGGGAAGGTCTGTTCTCTCTACCATGTGAATTCTAGGGATCAAACTCAGATGACCAGACTTACTGGGAGGACCTTTACTGAGCCATCTCTTAGGCCCTAGAATTACTGTTGATTATCCAGTTTTTGGTGGTGTTTTTCTTGGAAAAGACAAGAAGTCAATTCTGCATTTTAGAACTAGGCTGTTAAGTTTACCTGTCGTGAACATTGTGGGTTAAACATAATAGGTTTTTATTTCTTTCCGACATACTGAAGCATAGAAGTAGGCCAGGTCCGGGGTGGTTTGTTAGCCTTGGGTCTATGGGAATGGAGTCTTATGTCCTCAATCATAAGGAGTGCTCACGACCCTCATGCTCCAGCCAGCATGTCAGTA
>CABHPR010122789.1:0-16238 GCA_902168415.1 Peromyscus melanophrys
GGGGTTTTAACTTCCATTTTCTTGACCACTAATTACATGCATGTGTTTTCAAAGGGCTATGGGTTCTGATATGAATTTTTTTCTTTCTGTTAAAATCTTTTACCCATCTTTAAAGGACTTTAAGATTAATTTGGAGGTTCAGAGACTGAGCATATTTAACAGGTGGCTGCTTTCAGGACATACGTCCTTTATCACAGACACAGCAAGTACTTCCCACCAGACTGTGACTGCCTGTCCATTTTCTTCATTGAGTCCTCAGAGAAGCAAAGACTTCCATTTTGAAAAACTCCCCAACATAACTTTTCTTCTGTTACGGTCTTTATTTCCGTGGCTCACAAAATCTGTGCCTGGTAATACTGGTGACAAGATGGTCCAGGTTTCCTGAAGTTTCTGTTTTCAAGAAACCTCATGCTTCCTGCTTTACAGCTAAGCCTAGACTTCAAATGAAGTTTGTGGATGACATGAAATTGACACTCAAAATGTTCTAAACCTTGTCTTAAAAACATTTCCCTTCTTCCACTGAGTTGTGTTCACATATGCCACTACTTCCTAAATAAACAGAAATATCTATAATCATTTCTTCCTGGACATGCCCATGATACAGTCCCAGCAGACACCAGACGGCCCCAGATGTGGCAGAGCCCTCTGTTGGCTCCAATCTTCTTCATCTGCCCTAGGTCCTCGCAGAACTTATCTAGACCATTGGTCAGAAGTTCACTGTACTTTCCATCCTTTCTCTCCTTCTCTCAGTTCAGGAACCTGTCTGGGAACTTGTGATCTTGTGTTCCACCCCATCCTCCCTGAGTTTTACGGGCCTCTTGGTGAGGCCAGTGTCTGCTTTCTCCATCACCACACAAACATATCTCCTTCCCACACCCTTAAGGACAGTGGTGGCTATCTTCCGCATCCCATTGATGTTAGTGTTGAGTACTCACAACATGTGCCCAAATTCCTCAGGGATCACTAGAGACATGGCGGCAGGTGGCACAAGCCGGTGTGAGGCCTCCCGAGGAAGGATGCCATTACTTTTTGTAACCTTGTATCCAACTGCATTGCTAAACTCATTCTTAATGCCTAGGACTTTGCTGTAAATACCTGCTTCTATGCACTGATGGTCATCCACAGATAAAGTCCATTCCCTGTTCTTCTCCATTGGCATGCTTTTATCTCTTACTGCATAGCTAGAACATCTGGCTGCACGTTGACTAGAAGTAGTGAGAGTTATTGTCTTCTTATCGATCATTATCTTTCACCAAAAAATACATTTGCTGGTAGCGTTTTTTTTTTAGAAGCGTCCTTTGTCAGATATGTGAAGTTTCTAAGTTTGCACTTTTCCTTCCTCTGTTGAGATAACCAATCTTTCTCTTTGATTCTCTCAATGTGGCAAATTTCAATGATTGATTTCTAAGTGATGTACCAACCTTGCATTCCTACATGGAATGTAACCTGATTATGACTCTTTTTACATTCTAGATTTGCTCATATTTTTACACTAGATTTGCTCATATTCTGTTGGAGCCTTCTCTGTTTCATGAATACTGGTTAGTGGTTTTCCTGCAATGTGTGTGTGATTCTCAGGGTAATATTGGCCTTAGAAAATGAATTAGGAGTGTTCCTTCCACTCCTGTTTTGTTTGTTTGTTTGATTGATTGATTGATGATTGGTAGCCCTCAGGTAGCTCTGGCTAGCCCTGAACTCTTGATCTTTCTTCCTTTACCTCCCAGGTACTAGAAATGTCCCACCTTACTGAGCTCTACTCCACTTGTGAAAGTTTGTGTAGAAGTATTATTATTCTGACTCTAGGTCTAAAATTTGCTAGAATGTATGAATAAAGCTACCAGGCTTTGGAAGTTTGTTTATTTGCAGGATGCTTCTGGCTATGCATTTAGTTTCCTTATATATTATTATAAGGATATCAAATCTTTGTTTCTTCTTCAGTCTGTTGTAGGGAAAACAATTCAAGAAATGTGTCCACTTCATCTAAGCTGCTGTATTTATTGATATCAAGTTCTTCACATTTCCCTTTCATCATCCTTTCACGGGGGCAGGCTCCGTGGTGATATTCTTCATTCCATGTCTCATAATCGTAGTTTATAGTTACTCCACTTCCGGTTCAGTCTACCTAAGTTTTACTGATTATAACCTTTTCAAAGAGATAGTTTTTCGTTTCATTTTTTTTTCTCCAATTGTTGATCCATCCCCATTCATATTCCCCCTCCCCTCCTCTCTCTTCAATCCTAGGAATTGAACCCGGGGGGCCTCCTACACGACAAGTAAGTTCTACCACTAAGCCATATCCACAGCCCTCCAATTATTTCTTCACTGTTAGCTACTGTAGGCTAGACTTACTCTTCCTTCCCATCTGAAGGTAGATGCTTCCATCACTAATTTTCAAACCTTCTTCTTTCTATTACTCGGAGTTCTTCAAAGAGCTACAACTGCGGGGAGCTGAGGCGGCCCTGAGTGAGTGAATGGGTGTTAGTGATATGGGCAGACACGGAGCGGTCACCAATGCCCTAGATGCACGAGCACTGGCAAAGCCTTTCTCTGGGTGAAGCTTGGAGGGATGGCAAGGCCTCACTTTGGTCCAAATCCTAGTGTTTACCAAGGGCTGACCTATAGGGATGTGTGAAAACTAGCAACTGCAGCCTCTTCCTTAGAGATGACTGCAATCTGAGACTGCTCCCCTATGGAGACCTCCTACTAAGGCTGGCTAAGTCCTCCTTCTCATGCCGCACATAATAAACTCCCTGGGGTTTTAGGCTACGTAATTGGCATCCCTCCAGTAGAATGAGCGCAGCCCACCTGATCTCAGCTTTGTGTCTGTTCCTTCTTCACTCCCTCCTCACCCTAGTCAGGCTTCTGGGACTACCCTGTGCAGGACTAGGTGCAGAATCAGTAAGACACATGTGGATGTCTGCTTGGAGAACAGACGCGCATGCATGCGCATGTGTGTACTGACAGACTTTAAGGCACTGCCTTGTGTAATTAGGGAGCAGCAAGCCCGAACTCTGCAGGGGGCCAGGCTGACTGTGGTCCAGGTAATGCTGCTACTGCAGTTGGCATCCAGAGACAGCAGGATCCTTCCTAGGAAGGCCTCAGTCTTTTTTCTCTTAAGTCCCTTAGGCGACTGCTTAAGGCCCACCACATTACAGGGAACTACACTCTGTGTCTACTGAATGGAGGCAAGCATTACTGACGAAGTATCATCACAACAATCAGGCTGGCAACTGACAAACATCTAGGTACCATGGCCTCGTCAAGCTGACTGATACAATTAATCTGCACACTCACAGAGGCATCTAAAGCACTGCACTCCTCAACACCGCTTGGGCTACAGCCCACAAATTGTCAGGTTGCATTTTCATTACTGGTCAATTCAAAGACCCAGGAGTTTATATAGAAGTGTGTTGTTTAATCTTTAAATATTTGGGAGTTCTCTATCTTTTTTGGTGTGTGTGTGTGGGGCAGTTTCAATTCTTTAGCATCAAAGATGATTTTACAGTCTAGCATGTTGTCTATTTTGATCAGAGGACTTTGTATAATGACCTATTAGAATGTGGGGCCTCGTTGGAGGAAGCAGGTTGCTGGGGTAGGGTATGCCTCTGAAGGGTTTAGCTTGTCCCTGGCTCCTTCTTAGCCATCTCTCTGTCCGCCATGAGGTGAGCCACCCTGCTCATCACATGCTCCCTCCACAATGTGCCTTGCCATGCACAAGCCCACAACCAACCGGCAAGTGACCATAGCCTAAAGCTTCTGAAGTTAGGAGCCAGAAGAAATCCTTCCTCCCTTCATGTTTTTGTGGCTTTTCATTTTCATTTTGATTTTTGTTTTTGTTTTTTTGTTTGTTTTGTTTTTGTCACAGTGATTAAAAACAACTAAGACATGGGGCAGAGGAACTCTGGCCCCAAGGTGACTCTGGTCACCGCAAGCAGGGGATGTTTGATGTCCAGTGTGGTTTCACCACTTGGGATGGTAGAAAGACTACTCTTCCCGAAGCGGGTGCCTCTGGAATACCCATTTTGCTCATCACCTTCAAATGGTCATTCTAAGTGAGGGTTTACAGAATTTTGTCCTGCACAAATCCTGCGCAAGTCCAAACACACTCCTGTGTAGATTTCTAGAGGTTTCTCTCAGCAGCTCTCTCCTCCCTAGTCCCTGCCCCGTGAACTGGCTCACAGCTAACTTCTGGGCAGACTGCTGCTTTCCCGGCTCTCTCCTTCAGCTGCTACTTGGAGTCGACAGGAAAACAATGGGGGAGGTGGTAGAATACGAAGCTCAGTTTCTGGCTTCTCTTCCTTCAAGCATCACAGTCCTGCACTCTCTGTGCTAGATGTTTTTTAATCCATTGTCTCGTTTCATAGCTTCTTGTGGCAGAAGGATTAACTCGAGATCCGAGACTCCCCAGCTCAGCAGCTCAGTGTTCACTCTTACATATAACCCTTTGATCTGGACTCTGTCTAGATCCCCCAGATAATTATCAATTCTCCAAAGAAGGTGGCGCTCTCCCTGAGGCGTGCTGTATCCTCTATTAGTAACACCTGCCTCATTCCAACCACTTCCTGCTTCCTACTTGTCTTTCTGAATCAGCTTACCTATCACTTACTGTAGTACTTCGATCTCATGTTCCCATAGCAACCTGAGTCCTCCACTACCCCATCCCCCCAGCCAAGGACATTATAAAATTTTATTAGTCTCCTACTGAACAGAAACTGTCTGCCTGTTGGCCCCTAAGTTCTGGGACAGCAGGGTGTGAATTATCCTGCTTCATTTTCATAGACATTAGTCACTGGCTATTATACCACCTATGAAAAGGCCGATTAAAGATTTGGGCTAGTAAAAATACCGGATAAACCTGCTTTTATGACAGCCAGAGGGAATTGACTTGAAATTCTGTTCTAATAATTAGTAACCAATCCACGCAGACTTTGCTTATATGGCTCTGGCTGTCCTGAATTGCCCTCTAACAATAAAACAGCCATGGCCCATTTTCTCATTTCGCTCACGTGCCTCCCTCTCCTCATTCTCTGATGCCTTTACCAACTGAACTATATACACCTATGTATACACACACACATACAATGATACATGTATTTATATATGCAATAGTGCCAGGGACATCATCAAGCTCACATCCCAAGGACATATAATTTTTGGCATTCTCACAAGCCATATTTTGGGAATATTCAGCACCAGGTTTTAGCTCTGAGAGGCATTTTTCTGAGGAGGGTGGGCACCGGATAGTGGAATTATGTTCTCACATTGTATGTAAAGACTCAGTAATGAAATCTCAAGTACAATCCTGACTCAGGGCAACTGAGGAAAAAAAAAAAAGAGTTCAAACTAAACAAGCTGGACTTCTTCAATTAACACAGTGGCTAATGCCCACCCAGTGTTGTACACAAGGCACCAGAGAACATAAGCAACTAGGTGGTACTGCTAGATCAGACTGCAATGTATGTTTTGGATTCAAAGTGAGAGATGTGCATAGATTTCTAAACAGTAATTCAACTGGAAAGAGAATTGAAAATACACTCCATGCGAGAATCTACTAAAGATAACAAAATACTTTAAGTTCCCAAAAGTTATTTCAGGCAAGGTTAAAAGTAAAACAACAAACAAAGAAACAGCCATTTTCCTTTCTTAGAAAGAGAAATAATATTACTTAAAAGCAAATGAGAAAAAAAATAGAGTGAAAAGGAACTGAAAAATACTCAACAGGATGCTGAAGCTAATAGTGTGCTTCTCTCCCTCTCCCTCTCCCTCTCTCCCTCTCCCTCTCCCTCTCTCTTTCTTTAAATTTGGGGATAAAAACTTTCTGATCTCAAACTTTTGATGTTTCTTCCTCAGGTGGGTAGGGACCACAATTGTGGGCCACCACCATCCTAATTCTTTAGATTTTATGAGTCGGTAATTTAGGTTTTCTTTACTATAACAAATCTCCAAATAGCCTTTTCCAGAGATTCAGGCTCAAACAATTATTTAACCAAAAATAGCCACTTTTTTTTATAGTCAAATAGTTTGACTAGACTCTTCTCTGAAAGAAGGGTGATGAGCTAGTGAGGAGCGAGGGACATTAGACCCATCATCCAAACCAAACAAATACAGAACAAACCTAACATACGCAGCTTCACCAAGCCTCGGGTGGTACCTAAGGCAATTTGGTGGCATGCTGCATTATCTATGTAGGTTCCTCTCTCAGACTGTAGTTAACGGACACAACATAGTTCCGAAAGGCAAAACTGTCTATCATTACATCAGAGGATCAGGAATTTAGAAGGAAGTAACTAAAATTATACAGCTGTATCTCACCATTGATGTCACCACCAAGGCTGGAGAAAATCCCATCGTGAGATAGAAGAAAAGTTCAACCACTTTATACCTGCAGGAACACAAGAGGAGTCAGACACACATTCCAGGAATGCTTAGATCATGCCCATGCCAGCCTCCCCTTTCTTCATTTTGAAAGAGAAATATACGCTTTTAAACTACACCAAGGAAACTCAGTTCCCAGTAGGAGACCACCGAGCCTCTCCCTAGCATACCAAACCAAGTAATGGCGAGGTAACATTTCTTCTAGGATGAAAAGGCCAGAAATTGACACAGGCTGCCTAGAACAGATCTGCCATCAAAGTTAGTTGTAATCTAATCCAGTACGCTATTTTTCCCTTTCCCATCTCGGGTTGGTCCACCACCAGTTCCATCCAGAGTTAAAAGGACCTTGAAATGGTGAGAACAGGTGGGAACATGGCTTTCTTCAGGGTTGGAGTAGCATCCAGAGTAAAGGATGTGTTTCCTGTTTCTCTTCATTTTGCACGTGTATTTCCAGTCTCGTCCCATTAGGCTGCAGGACATCTGAGATCTCTCAGCCCAGTGGAGGAAGAATGGGCTCCAGAGCTTGGTTTCCCAGAAAGGCCTGTCTTTCCTTACTATGCTATCTGAAGGGTATCACCTGGGAGTGTGAACCCAAGAAGCAAATGTTCCCTTGGATTGATAGGCATTACATAATACATTCAGCATTCATTACATTCAAAGGGTACTTGGAGGCAGGTGTCTGTGACAAGCTCAGCATTCATATTGTCTATTTGGTATTCTCTTCGTTTAGATATGGTTTAGGTGGTTATGTTTGTAAACTTCATGAGGGTAGCTTCTGACACTCCCCGGAGATACAATCTCACAGCAAAGTTCATTTTCTTTTGGCTCCTACTAAGAATGTCCCAAATGGTACATTTCAATATGCCTTTGTTTATATCACTCATACTTCTGACTACAGCTATGGGGGAGGGGAGGGGAGGAAGCTGTGTCCAGTGTCAGCTCCTTTTCTCAAGGATTCTCCAGATTTCTATCCGGGTAAGTTTTGTGCTGTGACACTTAAAATCCGTTATCCTTGATCTCCATGGAAACGAGGAAAAGGCTATTTTCCATGTGAGATGTCTATGAAACGGACAGGGCTGGCTTGCCTCTGGATGAGAAATGAGGTTGCCGAGGTTCTAAAACGACGGGTCTCATTGTCTTTCAACCTCATCATGACACACATGTGCCATCTGTGCCTGTCCACCCCTACCTGTCCAGCAACAGTGAATACCAAATGGAGGTAAAGATTTACGCAGAGCAATATATTTTCCTTTTATGTATTTCTACTATGGTGAGGTATAAGCACAGAGGAAACTGTACTGTAACACAGGAACAATTTAGGCAGTTCACTGTTAAGCAATCAAATGGAAATGATTTTTCTCTTACTTTTCATGGTAGAGAAATACATAAATGGTTCCTCCAGCTGCCATGAGCCAGATAAACCAACGCATATGAGATGCCAGGGGTCCAAGTTCACGGAGATTTAACCTACAAATGTAAATGATAACAAAAGGTAAATGACAGGAAGTCAGAGCCCATGCTCTCCTAGTCACAGGAAACAGAACACAATAGCCGAACAGGCCTTCAACACAGCAAGGAGGCGTTTGGGAAGTTTGGGTGAAATTAGTCATCCAAAGGTAAGATCGTTGGTCAAATTTTAGTATTAGGAATTAAATATGATGTAAAAGTAGCATGATCTGAAAACAGACATTCCAGAATGCTGCTGAGCCTGTCTTTTCCCTAGCAGGGCCCACTGAAGCAAAGGCTGCGACAGGCTGTTTTGTTTCTGACCAAGCATCTGGAAGGCTTACAAAGCTTATTGAGAACCCAGAATAAAATCCTGAACCGGGATCATATATTCACAGTAAGACACCTAATATACATGTCTCCTTTAGCAATCTCTCTGCCAAGACAAAACATGAGAACTCCTCTAGCATGCACTATGGTACGTGTCTTGTCACAGTTCAACATACCACAACTTCATGTGCCCTGGTATATTAAGAATAAATATGAAAAAAAAAGTTCAGTTTGGCTCTAACTATAAAATTAGTATCCCCAAATGGAAAATTTACTACGGACGTATCTAAAACTACTTGGGCACGAATTCCCTACTCGATGCGTTGATTGTTCAGTTCCCATTGAATTTTTTAAATGTATTTACTTACTTTAAATTGCTTCACAAAAGCTTTTAAGCATGCTAGCTCTTATATGAATCAGACCTATAATTTAGTGCGAGGTAGTGGGGAGACCTTGCACTTCTTTTTTATTCTAACAGCTAATTACATTTCTTTTGAGTGACTGAGCCTGCATGAGCCAGATTCTAGAGGCCTGCTGTTTCTACTGACTAAGGCGGCGGCGGAGGGCTCAACAGGGCGTTCTGAGTGTTTAAAACTGGGCCAGGGCTTAATAGAGGAAAACTAAAGTGTCTTTAATTTCGGTTTTTAAAGCAACAAGAGGCTTCATTTGATCTCCGACTGAAGGGCAGTAAGATCAAGGGAACTGCACAGGACTTGATATTTTAAGTAGTTAACTAGTATGGTTAGTTACTTACTTAGCAAAAGAAGTGAGAAAGGTGCAGATCTACACTAGCTACTGAGTGAGCAGAAACAAAGAGTCTAAATTTCAAAAGAAAGCCTGCTTTTCCTCATACGTATTTACAGCATTTCCATTTGCCAAAGTTCACTGGCAAATATTCTGAAAAGCGGCAGAGGTAGATGGGAAGAAGATGGAGGGGGAAAGGGAGCCTGCAAGCTACATCCAAGTCCAGGGCACCTCCTCTGAAACGAGTAATGTAACCAAGTAAATCAAAGTGGGGGGGGGGGGGAGGTGGGTGGTGTAAGTGTGGATGCCGTGTGGGAGGGGCGGAGTCATGCAGGAGGGTGGTGGGGCCGGATGGAGAGGAAGGGGGGGGGGGAGTGAGGACTTCCAATCACAGACACTTTCCCAGGGCCCACGGACTCTGTCTCACCATGGCGTGTAGGAAGCAGCAATGAAGAAATAGATGACCATTCGATCACACATATGGAAACAATGCTCCACTGTCCTGTTGGGGTAAGTCAACAAGGCAGGCAAATTTGTCAGAACTTTCAGACAGGAAGTACGAGCCGGTCCTCTACAAGGCCACCATCTCCATTCATAACTTGCCCTTCAAAACCACAGCTCTTCTTTTTAATGACAGGAATCCACAGTAAAAAAGCTTTATATTATCAGGCTGTACATACAACGGGCATAAGATGGTGGAGCCCCACTACAGCCAGGTGATGTAAGTTTTTTATGATGTTTTCCTTTTCTTTTGGAAGATGAAATTCTGTGAGGGCAGACCGCTGCATGGTTCCTATCACAAAACAGGGCTCCGTCTTAGCACCCAGCTAAGATGTCCCAAGCTGAGGTCAAATCCTTTCTCTAAACTTATTTTTTGACAATTGTATACACACACATAACACAGTCTGTCATACTCATTTCTCTACCATCTCTTACCGGCCCCAACTCCCCTCTCTTCCTTCTACTAGGTCCCTGTCCCATTTTCAAGTCTTCTGTTTTGTTTTTGCTGAGTTTACATTCTTGTTTTTTCACACATCTTTAACTTTAAACATGCCAAGGTAGACAGTCTATGGTAATCAGGGAAAATCAGTCATTTAGGGCCAGCAATAAGAGACATAAATGTGGCGTATTTGCTGTAAATGGGTAGGTAGCCACTGCATTTCTGAATTGGTCCAGAGTCAAAGCCAGAAAATGTATATACAAAGATCCAACTCACTGGGGTCGACTCATAAAATGTCAGAAGGACCCAGTATTTGGTTGAGGTCATTTCAAATTAGAAATGCATGGGGATGGAGAGATGGGTCAGCAGTTAGGAGTGCAAACCGCTCTTCCATGGAACATGCTCTTCCAAAGGACCTGCATGTGGTTCCCAGCATCCATGTCAGGCAGCTCACACCCACCCATAATTCCAGCTTCAGGGAATCTGATGTCCTCTTCTGGCCTCGGTCAGCACATACACATGGCATACATTCACACACATACACATACACATACATACATACATATAAGTAATCTTTTGAAACATGAATTAATAGATAAAAATGTAAATGCAGAGGATAGTCTTTATTGTTTTGTTTTGAGACGTCTCATATAGCCCAGGCTGGCCTGGAACTTGTTATGTAGCTGAGGCTGGGCTTGAACCCTTGGTCCACTTGCCTACACCTCTCACAGTGCTGGGATTACAGGCATGTGCTACCTGACCCTGCTCCACAGCATTATGTTGAGTCTATTTTTGGTTTCTAGGAATGTAAAAGCTACCATTTTGTGGGGCTTCAGCACTCAGCATGGCCTCACTGTACACACTGTTGGGCAAAGCAGACTGACAAGGATGTGGGAGTGAACAAGTGAAAACCAGATTTGTGAAGAAGAATAGTGCAGAAGCTGCAATTGACTCCCTGATAATTTAGCTGCAGGTCTAACGAAGCAAACGTCCAATCGAACTTCACCACCTCTGTGAATCACCTGGGAATAAAAGTAGTCATCTCATGAATGCAAGACTCTACTCTGAAGGAGCTGGGAAAAGAGCATGGAGGAGGAAAGCGAAGAATTTCCATTTCTTATTTTGAATTCCTGAGATGATCCTAATTCCTAGCAAGGCTTGAGGACTTCCTAATCCTGCTTTCTAGACCTTGTTAGGGCAGATATTCAAACCTAGAACCTTCCTCCTGCTCTGCCACCAGCTAGTCGGTGTGACACAGGCCTGTGATCCCAGCTACTGGAATGCTAAAGCAGGATGATTTTAAGGCCAAGGTCTACCTGGGATACACAGTGACTTCAAGACTGTCCTGAGTAGCAAAGTGTGTAACTTGCTCTCAAGATAAAAAGTAAAAAGAGGGCTGGGAATATGGCTCAATGGCAGAATACTTGCCTAGCATCCATGAAATCCGAGAGTCAGTCCCCAATACCACTTCCCCACAAAACAAAAAAGCTCCACCGGCTACCTTTCTGACTCACACTATCGCACAAAAAGGGGACCAATCTGAGCACACAGAACACTAAATGTGGGAAACGTAGGTAGGCTACGTTTTAGGTACAGTACCCAGCACAAACTCAGAAATTGGGACTTTCCTTCTCTCTCCTAATTCTAGACTTGGTTGGGCATTTAAAAAAACACTGATTGAATGCTGAGCAAAAAAAATCTACATGTGGTTTGTGATTCTAGCAATGCTCTTTCAAGGTTCAAGAGAGTCTTGTTTCTATTATACCTCTTCTCTAGCCTCTGCCAGGGAGGCCCCGAATACTGAAGTCGGCATCTACAACTCTTTATTGATTCAGAAACCTAGACATCAGAGCCAAGTGAGCCGAGGCAGCCACAAGCATCAGGCCGTGCCAAGAAGATAATGAAGTGCTCCGCTTCCAGACGGGCCTCTGGGTCCTGTGACTATGTGTCCTGGGGAGCCAGCACAGGTACTTCTGTGACTCTCCTGTGAGTATGCCCCAGAGTGCCCTTGTGATTCAACGCTGTGGTTTTATTTGAATCCTAGGGAACTGTCACTTTATAGGAAAGGGTAGCAGAAAGCAAGCTTTATGCAGTATTTTAAAGGATATAGTGAAAAGGGATAGCGCAGGGTTCCGGGCCTCTCCCCAAGCCTGCCTCCTCCCCAGCAACGGTTTTTCTGTTGTTTGCTTTGTTTCTGTGTGCCAGAGTCTCACTCTGTAGCTCACCGGAACTCACTGTGTAATCCAGGGTAGCCTCAAAGGCATGCCATTTCTCATGTCTCAGCCTCCCAAGGACTGGAATTACAAGCATGAGTGCCATCGTGTCTGGGGAGACTTTTTTTTTTTTTTGACAATTTATGAAACCAAAGGTCTTACATTTCTGTTTCGAAGCAGAGTCTCATTTATGCAGCTCCAGCTGGCCCCAGACTTCTGTTCTTCCCACGTCTCCTTCCTCCATGCTAGGACTACAGGCGTGTGCCACTATGCCTAGCTCAAGTTTCATGCTCCTTTGAATCACCTGTCACCTGCTCCAAGTCCTCTGTTCCTTTAAAAATTGTTTTCCTCTTTGGGGTTTAATCTACTCAAGTATTGAAGGTTTTATTTGGTAAGCACACATTTTCATATAAATAATGCTCTGTCTTCCAGCCTAATACTGACAAACACTTTTACATTCATATTTGGAGGCCAAGGACTACGATAATGTTTGGAAAGTACCTCACAGTCAATCTTCACCATGATGTATCTCCTGGTCACCACGTCCTACATTCTACACTTGTCACATTATCTTCATATTTATCACCTTATTCACTTTATTGCATGACAAATAAGCTTATGAGGTAGCATAACAATCTTCAGTTTCATAGTGAAGAAACTGGGGCTCTTTCTGTGAGGTGGAATTACTTGCTCAGGGTTAAAAGTAGGAGGACTGGAGTGCAAAGTTCAATGGCCTTCCTTGCCGGGCCACAGCTATGGCTCTCCTAGCATTTCTGGTGTGCATGAGATCACTGGAAACTAGCTCCTCAGGATCTTAGCTGTAAGACCCAGAAAGCCAGCCAGGGTACCGCTTTTTTAGATGCAAACAAGGCAGCGGGGTCTTCACAACTGCCCAACCCTAGGAGACTGTCTAGAACTCGAGGACAGCTCAAAGCCTACAGGATAGGAGAAGGTCCACTCGCCACCCTCCTGACTAAACTGTAGCAGCCCGGGAGCTGAGAACACACTTCATCAACTGTGTGGATGTGCTCGAGAAGTGCCCCGCCCCACATACCTCAAGTGGCTCTTTTTCCACGACACTATGTGAAACACTGTGGAGACGATGAAGAGGGCACAGAGGCCCATCCCGTAGATCCATGCTGTTATCTTCTCCCAGCAGTCGTCCGACAGCCGATGGAGGAGGGCACTGCCCACGATGGCCGGAACGATGAGGAACTGGGAGGAAGGGAAAGAGCAATGAGTACCTTGGTGTCTACGGGGTCGAGACTTTTGCTTAAAAATCACGGAGGTTTGCCAATTCTGAGAAAGGAAGCTTTGAGCGAACATTTGTCCCCCTTGGCTAATCAAAAGGAGAGAAGCAGGTGTTCCTGCTCCAGGGAACTGGGCCAACCGACGAGCGCACAAACAAGCAGACACAACATTACCCAACTGTTGTGAAATAGTTGTTCTTTATCCTAATTTCATTAAATAAGAGCGCAGTCCATTCTCCTCTCTAGTCTGATAGACAGGAGGTATTTCAAATATCCAAACATCAAGTATGCTGTAGGCTCCCCAGAGAGGTCCCTCACTTCCAAGCATTCCATCCTGGCCTCAATCCCGCTATTTAAGTCAAGGATACATGAGTGAATCAATCCACACTCTACTGTATAAAACACCCCCACCCCAATCAGCTGTTGAATTAGTATGTCCTAGTTTTTAAGTCAGAACTTGCTCATTTTATCTGTTTGGGAGTCCTTGCAGGACAAAGGGGGTTGGGGGCTTTCATCATTTTAAATAGTACACGTTGAATTATCCATCCCCAAAGCCCAAAGTTTGAGGAAACCTGAATCTAAGAATTCGGACTGCCACCTCCTCCCTCCTCCTCCCTCCTGTTTCCTTCCTCTGCAACTACTAGGTAGGTAAGGAAGACTTTGAGCTCTCCCTTCTCCACCTCCTAGGTGATGGGATGACAGGACAGTACCACCATGGTCAGCTTCTGTGTTATATTTTATACCACAGACCCAAATTTCAACATCAGATGCCAGTTTCCATTGGTCACTATAGTACAAGACAAGAGCAGGACGAGCAATAATGTTCTTTCATAAAGAAAAACTTGTCTGAAAAAAAATACCCTTAGAGATTATGTCCCTTTTACTCTTGTCATGTGAAAGCATCCTCTCTATGTTTGCTTGTGGTACTGTTGTGTTTTGAGACAGGTTGGCACAGTCCTTACTAGCTTTCAAATTGCCAGCATGCATCACCACACCTGATAATACCTTCTCTTTAAAGAGACGGTGGCGGTAGATATAGATACTGTCTTCAGAAATTTCATGGGTCTATAATGCTCCCAAATATGCGTATATTTCACAAGATCACATATTCTGTTCTAAAATATTAGCATGGAGCTTTTATCAGTTTTTACTAAGTTTCCGTTTAAGCACAATTCTGTAACTTATGACATGTGGAGAAAAGGTAAGGAGAATTCAGGTCCAACCTACACAAATGTTATTCCTGAAGGTAGGCTGTGTTATCTAAATATCCAAACTACCACACTGGCCCAACCCCATCCCTAACATAAGCCTTGTCTAAATACTCATCACTGAAGGAATAAGTTCATCATCTTCCCTACTTTTTTTCAGATTATCTCAGTCACGATTTCTCTCCCAAGGTCTCACAGGATGAAACTTCCAAAGAGAATCGTAAAACCAAAGCTGAAGTAAATGGGTAATGACACAGGAAAATGCAATGGCCACTGTGAGGGTGATTTAGCCTCCCTGTCTCAGAGAATCATTTGGTAAAACAAACAAGACCCAAGCAACAACAACAACAAAAAAAACCCTCTCCTTTTCAACAAACCATGACTTGCCCTTGCTAAGTAAGCCCAGCAGCTAGCTGTCTTGAAAGTGCCACAGCCTCCATAAGCCAGCTTCTTTATTGTCCCCTCACCAGGGTACTTACTTCCTACCGTTCTTTTGAAGATGTATTGAGGCACACAAGTCCAGGAGAACATGGGCTATGGGTTAGCGTGTCCAGTGCACTCTCCATGCTCACAACTTTCAGTTTCTCGTGGCAAAACCCGGCACTGACACTCAGGTACTTCAGGTCACAAGGATGAGCAGTTCCAATCACTTGTGCTGAAGTCACTAGAAAAGGCTTTTGTCCCACCACCGCCCGAGTGAAGGATGGCGACAGAGAAGCTGTACTCACTGCGTGTGTGTAGCAATTGGCAGCATGTTCATAGCACGTCGGTTTGTAGCGGCCATTGGCTGGGGCCCGATGGTTCATGAAACTGTGGAAACAGAGAAGCCATCACACGTGAGACACACTCTAACCTGACCTTCTCTCCTAAATGAAAAGGTTGCTGTTATCAACAAGAAAAACCAAAACCATGAAAGAGGTGTCGACTTGGCCTGCAGCACTGAATCTAAAGCAAACATCTAGTTTATTTAATGAAACAGCCCTTAAGTTTGCTCAACAGATAAACCTCGTGCCAAGCAAAAGCAAACAGAAACTCTATCAAACTCAGCTGTACCCCCTCTTCCAAATCAAAGGGGTGGTGCATAACCAAGTTTTAAATCTTAAAAAAAGCAAGGATTTCTGTTCCCCTTCCCCCCCCCCCGAATTTTAGTGATTGTCATTAAACAAAAGAGTACACGCTGCATTTGAAAGGTTTCTGCTTTCTCACTCGGAACTTGTGAAGCTTTATGTATGCAGATCTGGACAGCCTGCACCCCACTTTAGAGGGCCTGCCAGACTAGTTTCCCTGTATTGTATTACCTGTTCTGGCACCAGGCAGCTTATTTGATACCTGGCTACATCCAGGCCACCTAAACAAGGAGGCACATTTTCACCTCCATTCTCCCCGAGTGAAAAGAGTTTGCATCAAACACCGCACACATTATCTGTACCTGATGCTGTGGCTCTAAAATGCATACACACAGCCTGGCACACCTACACGGATGCTCACGGCCCAGGCTTCCCTTCAAGCTAACCTTACCATTTATCAGCAGAAGGATGAAAATGTGCATTCCAGAAGACTGCTGTTCCAATCTAGCAAGAGGGTGAAGAGAGCCCTCCAAACCTAACCCCACCTAACGCCACCCTCACACCAGGCTCTGGCGATGTCTACATCATTTTGACTATTCTCTGGAGGTTAACACATGTGCAGAGAGAGAGAGAGAGAGAGAGAGAGAGAGAGAGAGAGAGAGAGA
>CABHPR010122791.1:4034-45014 GCA_902168415.1 Peromyscus melanophrys
CAGGTGGCCAGAACCTGGGGCCAAGGTGGGCAGGTCTTCCCAGGAGTTGCTGATGCCCAGGGACGGGATCTAGGCTCTGGAGGTCTAACTTATCATATCTGATGGAAGTTTTTCTGGGCAACACTTATCATAATACTACTGTATCTTAACTCCAATATGTTCTAAAAATTCCAAAAATTTACACAGTTGCTTACATCCTACTTTAGTACCACTAGGCTTTAAGGTATCTTTAAGTAAATGTACAAACAATTCTTTTCTGTTTCCTTGTACCATACCTATTTTTCACACTTTTTTTTCACTTTTCTTTATTAAGAAATTTTCCACTCGCACCATATACTATCCACAGATACCTCCTCCTCCATCCTCACACCCGCCAGCCCTCTTTCCCAAGCCACCCCGAAACCCCACATCCCCCAAATCGAAGTCTCCCATGGGGAGTCAGCAGAGCCCAGCACACTGAGCCTAGGCAGGTCCAAGCCCCTTCCTACTGCACCAAGGCTGTGAAAGCTGTCATACTACTGGCATCAGATTCCAGAGGCCTGTCCGTAGACCAGGGACAGATCCCAATCCCCCTACCTGGGTACCCCACAAACAGTTCAAGCCTAACAAATGTCTTCCATATCCAGAGGGCTTAGTCCAGTCCAGTGGGGGCTCCACAGCCACCAGTCCACAGTTCATGGGCTTCCACTAGTGTGGCCAGTCATCTCTGCACATCCTCCCATCATGATCCCTCACCTGTAGTATCTCTCCTCTCTCTCATCAGTTGGATTCCCCAAGCTCAGCCTGGTGCCTGGCCGTGGATCTCTGTATCTGCCTCCGACAGTCACTGGACAAAGGCTCTCTGATGACAGCTAGGTTATTTGCTAGGATGGTCACCAGAGTAGACTGGTCCAGGCACCCTCTGGACCACTGCCAGTAGACCAAGGTAAGGTCTACCTTGTGGATTCCTGAAAGTCTCTCCAGTACCCTGCCTCTTCCTATTCCCATGATATCCTCATCTATCATGGTAACTTCCTCCCTGCCCTCCTCCCTGCCCTCCCACTCAGTCCCTGTTCCAGCTCGACCCTCCCATTTCCCTATGTTCTCATCCCCCATTCCTTGCCCTCTGCCACCCCCACACACCCAGTCCACTCATGTAGATCTCATCCATTTCTCCTTCACAGGGTCATCCATGTGTCTGTCCTAGGATCTTTCCCTGTTAGCTAGCCTCTCTGGAGTTGTGGTTGCAGTCTGGTCATCCTTTCCCTCACATTTAGTATCCACTTATGAGTGAGTACATACTATGTTTGTCCTTCTGAGTCTCGGTTACCTCACTCATGATCATATTTTCTAGTTCCATCCATTTGCCTGCAAATTTCATGATATCATTGTTTTTTTTTTTTACTGCTGAGTAGTACTCCATTGTGTATATGTGCCATATTTTCTTTATCCATTCTTCAGTTTAGGGGCATCTATGTTGTTTCCAGGTTCTTGCTATTATGAATAATGCTGATATGAACATAGTTGAGCATGTGTCCTTGTGGTAAGATTGAGCATTCCTTGGGTATATGCCCAAGAGTGGTATAACTGGGTCTTCAGGAAGACTTATTCCCAATTTTCTGAGAAACCGCCATACTGATTTCCAGAGTGGCTGTACAAGTTTACATTCCCACTAACAGTGTAGGAGTGTTCCCCTTGCTCCATATCCTCTCCAACATAAGCTGTCTTCAGTGTTTTTGATCTTAGCCATTCTGACATTCTGACAGGTGTAAGATGGTGTCTCAGAGTTGTTTTGATTTGCATTTCCTTGATGACTAAGGATGTTTAGCAGTTCCTTAAATGCCTTTCAGCCACTTGAGTTTCTTCTGTTGAGAATTCTCTGTTAAGCTCTGTAGCACATTTTTTTTAATTGGATTGTTCAGTATTTTGATGTCTAGCTTCTTGAGTTCTTTATATATTCTGGAGATCAGGCCTCTGTCATATGTGCGGTTGGTGAAGATCTTTTCCCAATCTGTAGGCTGCTGTTTGGTCTTATTGACCGTGTCCTTTGCTCTACAAAAGCTTCTCAGTTTCAGGAGGTCCAATTTATTAATTGTCACTCTCAGTGTCTGTGCTACTGGTGTTATATTTAGGAAGTGGTCTCCTGTGCCAATTAATTTCTGACTACTTCCTACTTTCTCTTCTATCAAGATCAGTGTAACTGGATTTATGTTGAGGTCTTTGATCCACTAGAGTTTGTGCATGGTGACAGATATGGATCTATTTGCAATCTTCTGCATGTTGACATCTACTTATGCCAGCACCATTTGTTGAAGATGCTTTCATTTTTCCATGGTACAGTTTTGGCTTCTTTGTCAAAATCATATGTTCATAGGTGTGCAGATTAATGTCAGGTTCTTCATTTCATTTCCAATGATCCACATGTCGGTTTTTATGCCAGTACCAAGCTGTTTTTATTACTATAGCTCTATAGTAGAGCTTGATGTCAGGGATCATGATGTCTCCAGAGGTTGCTTTATTGTACAGGATTCTTTTGGCTATCCTGGGTTTTTTGTTTTTCCATATAAATTTAAGTTGTTCTTTCTAAGTCTGTGAAGAATTGTGTTGGGATTTTGATGGGGATTGCATTGAATCTGTAGATTGCTTTTGGTAAGATTGCCATTTTTACTATGTTGATTCTACCTATTCATTAGCATGGGAGAGCTTTATATTTTCTGATATCTTCTTCAATTTCTTTCTTCAGAGACTTAAAGTTCTTATCATACAGGTCTTTCACTTGCTTAGTTAGAGTTACCCCAAGGTATTTTATATTATTTGTGGCTATTGTAAAAGGGGGATGTGTCTCTGATTTCTTTCTCAGCCCCATTTTCATTTTTATATAGGAGGGCTACTGATTTTTTTGAGTTAATCTTGTATCCTGCCACCTTACTGAAGGAGTTTTTCAGCTGTAGGAGTTCCTTGGTAGAATTTTTGGGGTGACTTATTTATACTATCATATCATCTGCAAATCATGAAAGTTTGACTTCTTCCTTTCCAATTTGTATTCCCTTGATCTCCTTTTGTTGTCTTATTGCTCTAGCTAGAACTTCAAGTACTATATTGAATAAGTATGGGAAGAGTGGACAGCTTTGTCTTGTTCCTGCTTTTAGTGGAATTGCTTTGAGTTTCTCTCCATTTAACTGTTGGCTTGCTGTGAATTGCCTTTATTATGTTTAGGTATGTTCCTTGTATTCCTGATCTCTCTAATCTTTATCATGAAGAGTGTTGGATTTTGTCAAAGGCTTTTTCAGCATCCAATGGAGATGAACACGTGGTTTTTTTGTTTCAGTTTGTTTTTATGGTGTATTACATTGACAGATTTTCGTATGTTGAACCATCCTTGCACCCCTGGGATGAAGTCTACTTGGTCATGGTGAATAATTTTTTGATGTGTTCCTGGATTTGGTTAGCCAGTATTTTATTGAGTATTTTTGCATCAATGTTCATGAGGGAGATTGGTGTGTGATTCTCTTTCTTTCTTGCATCTTTGTGTGGTTTGGGTATCAGGGTAACTGTAGCCTCATAAAAATAATTTGGTAATGTTCCTTCTGTTTCTATGGTGTGGAACAATTAGAAGAGTATTGGTATTAGCTCTTCTTTGAAAATCTTGTAGAATTCTTCGCTGACAATATCTGGTCCTGGGCTTTTTTGGTTGGGAGACTTTTAATGACTGATTCTATTTCCTTAGGGGTTATTTGTCTATTTCAATAGTTTATCTGGTCTTGATTTAACTTTGGTATGGGGTATCTATTCAAAAAATTATCCATTTCTTTCAGATTTTCCAATTTTGTGGACTACAGGTTTTTGAAGTATGACCTGATGATTCTCTGGATTTCCTCAATGTCTGTTATTATGTCCCGCTTTTCATTTCTGATTTTGTTGATTTGGATGCTCTCTCTCTGTCTTTTCATTAGTTTGGATAAGGGCTTATCTATCTTGTTCATTTTCTCAAAGAACCAACTCTTTGTTTCATTGATTCTTTGTATTGTTCTCTTTGTTTCTATTTTATTGATTTCTGCCCTCAATTTGATTATTTCCTGGTGTCTGTTTCTCCTGGGTGAGCTTGCTTCTTCTTGTTCTACAGCTTTTAGTTGTGCTTTTACATCACTAGTGTGAGATTTCTCCAACTTCTTTTTGTGGGCTTTTAGAGCTATGAATTATCCTCTTAGCACTTCTTTCACAGTCCCACAAGTTTGAGTATGTGGTACATTTGTTTTCATTAAATTCTAGGAAGCCTTTAATTTCTTTCTTTATTTCTTCTTTGACCCATTGGTGATTCAATTGGGCATTATTCAGTTTCCATGAGATTGTAGGCTTCTTGTGGTCAATTTTGGAGAAGGTTCTATAGGGTGGTAAAAAGAAGGCATATTCTTTTTGTTAGGGTGGAATATTCTGTAGATATCTATTAAATCTATTTGCGTCATAATGTCTGTTTCTTCTCTTATTTCTCTGTTAAGTTTCTGTCTGGCAGACCTGTCCATTGGTGAGAGTGGGGTGTTGAAGTCTTCCACTATTAGTGTATGGGGTTTGATTGCGATTTAAGCTTTAGTAATGTTTCTTTTACAAATGTCGGTACCCATGTATTTGGGGCATAAATATTCAGAATTGAGACTTCATCCTGTTGGATTTTCCCTGTGATACATATGTACTGTCCTTCCCAATCTCTTTCAATTGATTTTAGTTTGAAGTCTGTTTTATTAGATATTAGGATAGCTACACCAGCTTGTTTCTTAAATCCATTTGATTGGAAAGTCTTTTTCCATCCATTTATTTTGAGGTGGTATCTGTCTTTGAAGTTGAGGTGTGTTTCTTGTATGCAGCAAATGGATGGATCTTGTTTTCATATCCGTTCTGTTAGCCTGTGTCTTTTTATAGGTGAATTGAGACCATTGATATTGATGGATATTAATGACCAGTTATTGTTAATTCCTGTTATTTTTTTTGGTGGTAGTGTTGTATGTTTCCCTTCTTTGGTATTTGTTGTTATGGGACTATCTATTGCCTGTGTTTTCATGGGTATATTTAACTTCCTTAGGTTGGATTTTAACTTTAAGTGCTTTCTGTAGGGCTGGATTTGTGGAAAGATATTGTTTAAATCTGGTTTTATCATGGAATATTTTGTTTACTCCGTCTATGTTGATTGAGAGTTTGGTGGATGTAATAATCTGGGTTGGCATCCATGGTCTCTTAGTTTCTGCATGACATCTGTACAGGACCTTCTGGCTTTTAGAGTCTCCATTGAGAAGTCAGGTGTTATTCTTATGGTTCTGCCTTTATATGTTACTTGGTCTTTTTCCTTTGCAGCTCTTAATATTTTTTCTTTATTCTGTATGTTTAGTGATTTGATTATTATGTGACGAGGGGCCTTTTAGTGATTTGATTATTATGTGACGAGGGGCCTTTTTTGGGGGATCCAGTCTATTTGGTGTTCTGTAACCTTCTTGTATTTTTATAGGCATTTCCTTCTTTAGGTTGGAAAAGTTTTCTTCTATGATTTTGTTGAATATAATTTCTGTGCCTTTGAGTTAGTATTCTTCTTCTTCTATCCCTATTATTCTTAGGTTTGGTCTTTTCATGGTGTCCCAAATTTCCTGGACATTTTGGGTCATGACTTTGTTGGCTTTAGTGTTTTCTTTGACGGATGAATCTATTTCTTCTACCGTATCTTCAATGCCAGAGATCTCCTATTCCATCTCTTGCATTCTGTTGGTTATACTTGCATCTGTAGCTCCTGTTTGGTTACTCAGATTTTCCACTTCCAGAATTACCTCAGTTTGTGTCCTCTTTATTGACTCCATTTCAGTTTTGAAATCTTGAACTGTTTCCCTCACTTTTTTAATTGCTTTGTCTTGGCTTTCAAGGGATTTACTGATTTCTTCCCATTTTTTGCTTGACTTTTCCTTGATTTTTTAAAGGGAATTTTTCATTTCCTCTTTTAAGATCTCTAATATCTTCTTAAAGTCATTTTTATGGTAGATGTCTTCTGTTTCTTCTGTGTCGGAATGTTCAGGTCTTGCTGATGTAGATTCTGATGGAGTCATATTGGTTTTTATGTTGGTGACTGTATTTTTGCACTGGCGTCTACCCATCTCTTTCTCCACTTGGTGCAAGTGGGGTCTGTGTCTGAGGGAGCCTCTTTTGGTCTGATTGATACTCTTGATCCAGTGGGAGCTCTTGGTCTAGTCAATGCTGATGGACTTTTTGTCTTAGGGAGCAGCTCTTAGTCCAACTGGTGCTAGTGGGCTCTGTCTCAGGGAGTAGTAGCAATCTTAGTGTGTGGTAGATGGTGGTGGTCTGACCTGTCTTCAGGAGGTCTGCCTGCCAACTGGCCTCTTAATCCAGTTGGGTGCTGGCAGACTCTGTCTCAGGGAACAGTTACAGTCTCCAACGGTGAGTGGGATTTGGGGGAGGTGGGGCTTGGGTTACAGGGTCTGATGGGGGATGGTGGTGATCTGTCCTGTGTGCAGGAGGTCTGCCTGCCAACTGCCTGAAACTGGAATTGCAATGGGTAGGGATGTAGGGGCACAGGGTTGTGCCCCTGGGCTCAAAGCCTAGGGGCCCGGGTGTTCAGGTATGAGGATAAAGACTCACCTCTTAGTCTAGTCAGGTGCTGGCAGGCTCTGTCTCAGGGAACAGTTGCAGTCTTGGTGGGTGGGTGGGATTTGGGGGAGGTGGGGCTTGGTTACAGGGTCTGATGTGGGATGGTGGTAGTCTAACCTGTGTGCAGGAGGTCTGCCTGCCAACTGGCCTAAAACTGGAACTGCAATGGTTGGGGGTGTAGGGGTGCAGGGTTGTGCCCCTGGGCCCAAAGCCTAGGGGCTGGGGTGTTCGAGTATGAGGATAAAGACTCACCTTCTATTTTTCACACTCTTTCAAACATTTTTAAACCACAATAAAATAACCATAATAAAATCTGCTTTTTTATTTATGCTTATCACTTTTACTCTTGAGTCATACTTACCACAACTTCTGCTTTTTTCCAGTGTACTCCTTTTTTGTTTTTTTTCCTTCTCCTGTGGTGTCTGTCGTGGGCTCCTCTGTGCCTGCCCCCTAACTGAATGCCACTTGTCAGGGCTTGACCACAGTTAGTTGGGTAGCTGTGTAGAGTCATGTGGATTGTAGAGACAATGAAGAAGACAGAAAAGTATTGAGAGGTCTACCAGTCAATGCTGGACAGCCCTGAGTTTATTTCACAGCTAGCTTATACATAATCTTGAAGATCAGAAGTAGAACAATGCACAACACAGGCATTCAACCAATCTCTGTTCTGTACTTAATTCGAAGAACAAACAGTTTCATTTTCTATCTCAATGTACCTCTGGCTGGCTTCAGTAGCCTGTGTCTAGCTAGATAGTATTTCCTTCCCATGGGCTAATCAGGACTTTCTCACAGCCCTTCAAGGAGACTCAGTGGGCTTATCAGGACTTTCTCACGGCCCTGGAACAAGCAAGCTTCAACTCTGTTGACTCGGAATAGTCTTCAGAATCAAACTGGAAAAGTGAGTCAGTTGTGGGCTCCCAGAGTACTTTTAAAATTTAATTTCATATATTTTATTTAATTTTTCATCTAATATATTTGATCATAATTTTTTCCATACCTTGACACCTTACAAGTCCTACCATATTTCCTATCCACTCAACTTTATCCCCTCTTTCTAAAAAGAAAAGCACAAATGAAAATACGAACAAAAACCCAAACCAAACCAAAATTAAATAAAAGCCTCCTCTCCCCCAATAAATAAACCTAGAGTTTGTTTTGTGTTTGCCTATTACACCTGGGTATGAGGGCTATACTAGAATATAGTTGATATCTCCAGTAACACTTCATTGGAGAAAACTAACTTTGCTTTTCCTAGAATGTATCAGTCGCATATGGCTTCTTGGTTAGGAGTCAGATCTTGTGTCCATCTGCCTTCCTCTGTGCTGGAGTTTTGTCTGGTTTGAACCTGTGCAAGTCTCGTGCATGCTATTGGTCTCTATGAATTCATACATGTAAAAAACCTCTTGAGTCTAGTATTATCTGTTTCCTTGAAGTAATCTAACAATTCTGGCTCCTAAAATCAATCTATCTTCTGTTCTTCATAGATTTCAGAGTCATGGGTAGATGGCTTTTTATGAAAACATCCTGTTTTGGAATGAGTTCTCCAAGTTTCTCACTGTCTACACATTGTCCATCTGTGAGTCTCTG
Source organism: Peromyscus melanophrys (assembly GCA_902168415.1). Classification (NCBI taxonomy): domain Eukaryota; kingdom Metazoa; phylum Chordata; class Mammalia; order Rodentia; family Cricetidae; genus Peromyscus; species Peromyscus melanophrys. The sequence continues at coordinate 12,240 of CABHPR010122791.1, forward strand.
TGTTAATCACCATCTACTGCAAATAAAGAGTTTTTCTGATGACAGTTGAGCAATGCACTGATCTTTTGCCATAGCAATATGCCATCAGGATTCATTTTATTGTTATGTTCATTTAGCAGAATCAATTTAAATCTGATTCTACATAAGTCATAGACTTATGGCGAAATCTGTCACTATTATGCTTGGCCTCATTGTCAGTGTCAGTTATTGGTACCATCTGATGGAGTTGGATTGAATTCTGGATAAAAAGTTGTTGATCACTCCCATAACCTTATTCCATTATTGTACCACTATATCTTGAAGGTAGATCACTGTTGTAGGTCACAGGATTTGTAGATGTGTGAGACTGATGATTGCTCTTCTTTTCCGGCAGTCTGCATAGTACATTACAGCACTATTAATGATACTCAGTACAGATGAAGGTTCCTGTTGGATACCAGCTCTGTTTCTCCATGTTCGATGATACAAGTTAAGTTCTGCCTTCAGGAATAAGGCCTTACCTTCAGGTTGTGGAGGGTAACCAATAACATTGACAATAGCCGATAATGTTTGGGGGTCTATGGGACCCCTTTGACCAAGTACTCACAAGATGTAACCAATTCCTGGTACTTGAGCTTTTACTTGGTAGCATATGATTTATAGTTAGAGCATTATCTCCCCTGTATGTGATAATGAAATCTAAATTATTCTATTTGCTTTAAGAAGCTTCTAAAGCAGTAGGTTTCCATATGGCTTTTTGAAATGACTTTAGTGTTAATTATAGGATATATCAAATATATATATATATATATATATATATATATATATATATATATATATATGATAAAAATTTGATTTGGCCTATGTGGTGATATTGTGTTCCCCATTATATTGTGCAACCTAATAAACTTACCTAGGGTCAGAGAACAGAACAGCCACTAGATATAGAGTCCAGAAAATGGTGGCACACACACATTTAATCCTAGCATTTCAAAGGCAGAGGTCCATCTGGATTTCTGTGAGTTCAAAGCCACACTGGAAACAGCCAGGCATGGTGACACATGCCTTTAATCCCAGGAAGTCATGGCAGGAAACAGAAAGGTATATAAGGCATGAGGACCAGGAACTAGGCCTGGTTATGCTTTTAGGTTTTTAGCAACAGTTCAGCTGAGTTTCATTCTGGATGAGGACTCAGAGGCTTCCAGTTTGAGGAAACAGTATTGGCTGAGAAGTTGGGGAGGTGAGGTTAGCTGTGGCTGGTTCTGTCTCTCTGATCTTTCAGTGTTCACCCCAATACCTGGCTCCAGATTTGCTTTTAATAAAAAGGCCTTTTAAGATTCATGCTACAGGCCTATTATTTTGATATTGCACAAGATTTTATTTTAGGGAAATAATGTAAACTACCACTACATAATAAATCCAGAATGTCATTTTTTTTTTGTAGCAGGCTTTCTTTTGGGCCACCAACCAGCTCCCAAATCATGACACAGAGACTCATTATTAGTTATGAATGCTAGGTCTTATCTATGCTCATCCCACTAGCTCTTCTAACTTAAATTAACCTGTTTCTCTTCTTCTAGAGTTTGCCTCAGGACTTTTTTACCTTTCTTTCATTCTATATAGCCTACTTTCTTTGCTTACTCCATGTCTGGCACTCAGCACCTGCCTGTCTTTCTCCCTCATTCTCTCCACTCTTTTCTTTCTAGACTCCTCCTTCTATTTATTCTCTCATCCCAACAGCCGCACTTACACCTCTAATGTCTAGTTACTGGCTGCTCAGCTTTTTGGTAGACCAATAAGGTGCCTTAGGGAGGCAAAATAAGACAAATGAAACTCATCTGTTCATATTTAAACAAATGTATCATAAACAAATGTAACACACATTTACATAGCTAAAGTAATATTCTGCAACAGAAACAAATGTAGCACATCTTCACATAGTTAAAGTAATATTCCTCAACATATTTTGAATTCAAGAATTGTGGTCATTTGAAAGAAAACGCTCCCCAAAAGAAGTGATAATATTAGCAGGTGTGGCTTTGTTTGAGCATGTATGACCTTGTTGGAGGAACTGTTTCACTGTGGGTTGGGCTCTGAGGTCTCATATATGCTTAAGCCACTCCCAGTGACTCAGACCATTTCCTATTGCCTTTGGATCAAGATAAGGACTCTTAGCTTCAGCACCATTTCTACCTGGATGTTGCCTTGTTTACCACCATGATAATAATTTCCTCAACCTCTGAAATGTAAGTGAGCTACCCCATTAAATGTTTTCCTTTATAAAAGTTGCCGTAGTCATAGTGTCTCTTCAAACAATAGACACACTAAGACACAACTCTTGTTTGTGATGGGAAATAAGAGATTACACCTGTGAGATGTCAGGATACCATAGACAGATTTCCATTTTGTGGAAACCTTATTTCTTATTTATAAGTAGACCATAAAATGGGAAAGGCACAGTATGGCTCAGTGGTTAGGAGCACTTCTTGCTGTTCCAGAGGACCCAGGTCCCATTCTTGTCACCCATATATCATTCTCAACCATCTGTAACTGCAGTTACAAGAAATACAGTGATCTCTCCTAGACTGAACAGGCACAAGGAATTTCTGAGGTGAACAGAGATCCATGCAAGTAAAACACTCAAACATTACAGTAAAATAAACTTAAAACATATTTAAATGAATGCAATTAAAATTGTGATACAATTGCACTGTAAACTTCTGTTGCTGGGTCCTAATGGCTCCCTCAGCAGAGGTGGTATGAAGGTGCAGCTTCAGTGACACAGACACTGGGAATCAGATGAAAGGTAAAGAGCAGACTCATTTATTTAATAACAAGGAAGGCTCCCATTATATACATACCCTCCCTCCAGCACATAGGCTATGTCCTAATCTGGTGACATTGCATGGTCATACCTACTTGGCTTGTCATGATCAGAAGCTCTGACAGCAATCTGATAGCATTACATGGTCATCCCTCATTAGCTAAGCAGGATCAGGAACTCTGACAGCACCTGTTGCTAGGCCCTCAGGCAGACTCTAGGATGGTTTATAAAGAAGTGCATACCTTGACAACTGATTTGATCCAATTTCCTCAACCCTATGGGCCTATCCTACAACGTCACTACCCTTTTATTTTATTACATGGGTGCTCAGCGGGAATAGGAGTTCTTTGCAACAGCCTTGTTGCCCCCACCTCAGGGAGACTCAGCAACCAGACTGTAACTGTCTTAGGCTGGCTTGCCAAACAAGTTCTTATTCACCATTGACTATCAGCCTCTGAAGAGTATCCATCCCTGGGGAGTCATCCTGTGTGGGGAGGATCAGGTAGTAACCTTTTGAATTTCAGAAAGCCAGGCATTAATAACTTTCTGTGGAGGGCTATGAGTTGGATATATAAGAGTCATGAACATCTGTAGTGGCTGCCTGTTGTTGCCAGATGTGGTGTACAAGACACTTAAAAAGGAGAAAGGTTGCCGGGCGTTGGTGGCGCATGCCTTTAATCCCAGCACTCGGGAGGCAGAGCCAGGCGGATCTCTGTGAGTTCGAGGCCAGCCTGGGCTACCAAGTGAGCTCCAGGAAAGGCGCAAAGCTACACAGAGAAACCCTGTCTTGGAAATCCAAAAAAAAAAAAAAAAAAAAAAAAGGAGAAAGGTTAAAAACACCATCTGGCCAATCAAAACCTAAGTGGGAATCCAGGAGAAATCAAACAGCCTTTTTATATTATGGTAAACATTTTCAAAAAATAAAAAGGCAAAAGCCATAACCTCTGACCTTATCTGATTTAATTGGAAAATTTTGTGCATTAGCTGTAATGAATAATATAGAAACTTAGCTGACCATGGCCTCTTAATGTACTTAGCTAGCTCCTGGCATGTTAAACTAACATTCCTTATCTCCAAAGTGATGAGGGATGTCTTTCTGTATGCTGTGAATATGTGTTGCTCTGATTGGTTGATAAAAAAAAGCCATTTGGCCTATGCCAAGGCAGCTTAGAGGCTTGTGGGAAATCCAAACAGAGACAGGAAAAAGGCAGAGGAGACCTACCTTCTGCGGGGGGGGGGGGGGGTCATTGCTTATGTGCAGTTAGTTGCTGGGTATACTGAAACAGAAAAAAAATGTGCCTTCCTAATGGGACAGGCAGACAAACATGACAGACAACACAAAAGAAGGAAAGAACTGGTGGTCCCAATGCTTACCTGTAATATGAATTGCTAAATAGTCTTATTAATAGAAATCCCAGAGCCAGATCGGGATGAAAGCTGAAAGATCAGAGAAGCAGAGCAAGCCAGCCACAAGTTCTTACCTCTATGAAATTCTCATTTTAAATACAGTGAGTTCCTGTTTCCTCATACCTTTTTCTGCCTTGCCATCTTACTTCCTGGGATTAAAAGCATGTGTGCTTACCAAGCAAGTCATGAGATCTCTAGTGTTGGGCTTAAAGGTCTGTGCTACCACACCTGGTTCTGTTCACACTTTTTGTAGCCTTGAACTCCCAGAGATCAGATGGATCTCAGTCTCAGTAGTGATAGGATTAAGAGTGTGTGCCATCATGGTCTGGCCTCTATGTCTAATCTAGTGGCTGTCTCTCTCCTCTGATCCCTGGATAGGTTTTATTGAGATGCACAATATATCACCACTCTTACCTGCTGAAAGGACCAAAAGAATGCAACACTGAGAGGCCTTCTCACCTAAACACACCATCTGGGGCACTGTCTAGCACCATGAGTGAAGGGAGGGAGATGATCAGAACCAAAGCAGGAAAGTGACAGTAACAGAAGTCCCATGTTCAGGTGCCAGATGTTGGTGAGTACTAATGGCTCCATCGAGGGAGGGAGTAAGAAGGCACCACATCAAAGACACAGACACTGGGAGTCAGATGAAAGGCAAACAGTAGACTGATTTATTTAATAATGGCTAAAGACAATTAAGGAAATGTTCAACATCCTTAGCCATCAGGAAAATGCAAATCAAAACAACTCTGAGATACCATCTTATGCCTGTCAGAATGGCTAAGATAAAAATACAGATGACAGCCTATGTTGGAGAAGATGTGGAGAAAGGGGAACACTCCTCCACTGCTGATTAGAATGCAATCTTGTACAGTCACACTGGAAATCAGTATGGCGGTATCTCAGAAAATTGGAATTCCATGTACCTCAAGACCCTGCAATACCACTAATTAGCATATACCCAAAAGTTGCTCAAGCACACCACAAGGTCATTTGCTCAACCATGTTCATAGCAGCACTCTCTTTAATAGGCAGAACCTAGAAACAACCTAGATGCCCTTCAGGAGAAGAATGGATAAAGAAAACGTGGTACATTTATACAATGGAGTATAGTGCAGTGGTAAAAAAAAATGTCATCATGAAATTTGTAGGCAAATAGATGGAACTAGAAAAAAATCATCCTGAGGGAGTAACCCAGACCCAGAAAGAAAAACACTATATATACTAACTCATAAGTGAATGTTAGAAGCAAAGCAAAGTATAACCAGGCTATAATCCAAAACCCAGAGAGGCTAGATAAAGACAAGGACACTAAGATAGACAGACATGAATTGCCCCAGGAAGGAGAAAGGGTTAAGATATCTTGAGCAAATTGAGAGGGGAAGAGAGGTGGGAACATGGGGGGGAGACAGGGAGGGAGAGCAATGAAAGTGACATCTTGACAGAGTGTACCATTAAGGGGATGGGGAGAAATCTGCTGCTAGGGAAAACCTAGAAAATCACGAGATTGTCCCCAGCTAATGCTCATAGCAGTGGGACATTCTAGAACTAGCTTTCCCCTGCACTCAGATTGGTATCTACTCTATTTGTCATCGTAGAACCTACATTCAGTGGCTGATGGAAGCATCTGTAGAGACCCATAGCCAAGCACTTGACCAAGATCCTGGAGTTCAGCTGAAGAGAGGGAGGAAGGATTATAAGAGCAAGGGGGGTCAGAATCATGATGGGAAAACCATAGAAATAGCTGACCCAAGCTAATGGGAGCCCATAGACTCTGAACTGACAGCTGGGGAGCCTGCATGGGACCGAACTAGGCCCTCTGAATGTGGATAAAAGTTTCATGGCTTGATTTGTTTCTAGTTCCCCTGGCAAATACGACCAGGACTTACCCCAGGTACACAAATTGGCTTTTTAGAGCCCATTCCCTAAGGTGCAATGCCTTACTCAGCCTTGATGCAGGAGGGAAGGGCTAGGTGTAGTCCCAACATGGTATAACAGCCTGTGTTGATTACTCAAGGGAGGCCTTACTCTCTATGAGGAGGGGATGGTGGTGGGATAGTTGTAGGTATGGGGAGCAGGAGAAGAGGAGGGAGGGGAAACAAGAATTGGTATGTAAAAGGAAAGAAATCTTTTTTTAAATAAAAATACATATTAAAAAACAGTAATGGAGAAGGTATTATATACACTCTCAGCACACAGGCTGTGTCCCAATCTGGTGACATTGCGTGGTTATCCCTCATTATCTGGGCATGATCAGGAACTCTGACAGCACCTGTTGCAAGGCCCTCAGGCAGACTCTAGTTTGGTTCATAAGTAAGTAAGTTATGGGCATCCCTAGGCAACGGATTTCAACTAATTTCCTTGATACAATTGGCCTGTCCTACTACAAATTTCCTGTGGTAATTTAGTCATTTTCATATTATTAAATTTGCCCATCTGTGAAGAGAGAATTGTGGGGGCTGGGAGGCTCATCCTAGTTTGTGTTGTCCTTTTTAGGTGCTTTTGTGGTCTCTCAAATCTTTGCTGTAAATGACTTTCACTTCTTTTTTAAGGATTAGTCCCTGTATATTTTAAACTATTGTGAACAGTACTTTTTCATATTTCACTCTCAATATGTTCATTGGTTCATTGTTGTTATTGGAAAGTGCTGCCTTGCAGACAACAGTTATAAGGTCTAATTATTTCTTAGAGGATCTTTGGGATCTGTGTCATGTGAGGGGGGCATCATCTGACTACTTTTCTAATCATATTCTATTTATATGTTTCTCTTTTCTTTTAGTCAAGTCCTTCAGGAGTGTATAAAATGAAGTATAATCAATGAGATATGAATGTATGTACATTTATGCACACATACACATGTAGTCATTCCCATGTTACTGTGGGGAATATAGTAGAGCCATTGTACCTGACATAAACTCGAGAGTGATGGCACAACTAGGTATTGAAATAAGCTTTTGCAATAAGCAGTGATTGTTATCTGAGATTTATGGAGTTGCTTTTCATGTAGGAACTTCTGACTGTTTGTATGAATTCAGTCACAAAATATTCATGGCAAACCAGGAAGTCTTGTAATGGCTGAGAATGGCTTGGGTAACGTGTTCCTTCTGAAAGCTCCTAGATCAGATAAAAGTTTATGGTATGAGTAATTTGACTTGTTAAAAATACCTTTGGTGTAACAATTAATAAAATGCTTTTTCAAGGTTGCTTAGGGGTCAGTCTACTGTGATTTCCCCTTTGTTCTTCCAAGGCTTCATTCAATCCTCAAGTGTCCTTTTTTTTTTTCTTTTGGTCATCTCACATGAAACAGTTACTGACATTTGGTACCCAACCTATGGTGCTCAAGGAAATAGGGGTCCAGATGCTCCAGGACTGCAGGTACATTCACAAGTAAGTCAGACTCCAAGACTGGGAAAGGACATGAGGAATTTCCCACTTCAGAAGCAGCAATGTGTGCAATTGCTAAAATGCTTGTCAAAAGGACCTGGAGTGAAAGTGAAAGAAAAACAACTTGCTGACATTTTAGAACTAATTAAATGGCTTTGTATTGGTTTCAGGCAACTCCTCATGTTCAATTAAAATGACAGTGTCAGAGTATGGAGAGCTTTTTGGGAAGCTCATCAAAGAAGTTATACTATGAGAGATTTGGTCTTAATGTAAATTAATTCCCAATGCTTTGGAGCTGCTGCAGAGTGAAGAGTCAGAAAAGGCTGCATCAGGTGTAGAAAAGGGAAGTAAGAAGAAGGACATTCTGATGAAAAATTTTCAGAGGAGAATATTGTTTCAGAGGAAAATAAAAACGTTGTTTTGGAGTAAAGTGTGGAGGCTCAAGTCGCTGGGGATGAATCTCCTCTTACTCCTTTAGATGAAACAGATTTTGATTAATTGAATTGGATTAATAAATGCAAATTGGTGAGAGAGGTGGATGTTAATCTCTTACCACAGGAAAACCTGGTAAAGGGCCTAGTTCATCACCAGGGAACAAACAGTGTGAGCCGTTTATATCCTCTCAGCAATGGAATAAACTCAAAAACAAAGCAATCATTGGAATGCAGGTTTAGTATTGGAGATTTAATGCATGCTCTTTAGGTAGTGCTGATTTATATTTGGCTGAGGGTAAATATCTTACATTATCTCCACAAATTACTTGTGGTAAAATAGCCACTGGGATCTATGCTCCTCTTTGCTCAGAGACAGTGGGGGGGGGTAATATTTGGAAGGAGTAGATTAATATCTCAAAGATTTATAGTACACCCAGGAATTATAGATGAAGATTATAAAGGAGAAATTAAAATTATGACTTATGTAAAAAGAACTATGCAAAAAAGGTCAAGTGACAGATTTGATCAATTATTATTACTCTCATATTTTAGAGGTAAAGCAGCTGCAATGTGTAGGAGAGGAGGGTTTAGAAATATTGGAATGAAGGTATTTGGTCAAAGAGTTATCAATGACAAGAGACCAAAATTAAAATGACAAGTAAATTGCATTGAGGAAATCACAGGCTATACAGGTTGTCCAGCAGCAGGACAGAGCAGGAAATGGCTACCCAGATTTGGAGTAGGTCCACTGCCAGAATTCCAACTGCTCTACCTATAAAATGGTTAACTAGTAAGCATGTTTGGGTGGAGCAGTGCCCCCTAACTAAAGAAACATGAAGGCACTTGTGCAGCTAGTAAGGGATCAGTGAGATGCTAAACATATTGAGGAAACAACTAATCTTGGAATTCTCCTGAATTTGTAATAAAATAGAAATGTGGAAAATGGAGAGTGTTAACTGATTTAAGATCTGAAAATAATGTGATTCAGCCTATGGGGTCTTTACAGCCTGCAATTCCTTTACCTTCTTTATTACCTAAGGAGTGACCTATTATAGGAAAATCATGATTTACATGATTTTTTTTACTATCCCTTTACAAGGACAAGATATAGATGTGCTTTTACAACACCTACTCATAATTATGCCAAGCCTGTAAGAGATATCAATGAAAAATCTTCATACAAGGAATATTAAATAGTCCAACTTTATGTCAATATTTTGTGCCTCAAACAATGAAATTAGTTCATAAACAATTTTATCCATCCACTAATTACCATTATATGGATGATATTTTGTTGACTGTTTCTGAAGCAGAAAAGATTTTACTTTGTTGGGGATTACAGATTACACCTGAGAAGATACAGAGAAGTTCTATAAACTATTTAGAATTTAAATTAAGTCAGCAGAAATATTCAATCCCAAGAGGTTCAGATCAGAAGACATCAATTGCAAACTCTTAATGATTTTCAAAATTTTTATGAGATATTAATTGGGTATGACTCAATATTGAACTGACTACTCAAGAATTAAATAATTTATTTCAAACTTTGCATGGTGATTCAGATTTAAATAGTCTGTAGGACTTAACAGCTGAAGCAGAGAGAGAACTGACCGTGGGAAAGAGATTACAAAAGGCATATCTGGATCAATTATGTCCTAAACCTCAATATATTTTAGTTATTTTACCTTCTACCATTTCCCCTACTGGACTTTTCAATAAAAAATTAAAAGTTTATATAAAAAAGTTGGTTCATGTGTCTCTGTGAGGAATTATGAGACCTGGTTAGTTGTTTATGAGGCCCTTGTTCTTGACCTCTTAGACTCCTATAATCCTTCCTCCCCCTCTTCTGCAGCATTGACAGAGCTCCAGCTATTGTTTGACAGTTGGTCTCTACATCTGCTCTCATCAGTTTCTGGATGAAGCCTCTCAGATGATGCTTATGAGAGGCTCCTGTCTACAGGAGTACAGCAGAGTATCATTAGGAATAATTTCATTGAGTTTATTTATTTATTTATTTATTTATTTATTTATTTATTTATTTATTTAATTTTTTGGTTCATAATTTGTTCATAATTAGCTCTATCCTAGGACTCTGGGCTTTCCCACATCTGATTTCTGGCCAAGCAGACAGTGTCAGGTGTGGGCTGTCTCTCAGGTCATGGGTCTCAAGCTGTACCACTCATTGGTTGGGCACTCCCACAAGTTCTTCTGCCCCTTTTTTACCCCAGCACTTCTGATTGAGAGTTTTGTAGCTAGGTTGGTGTCCCAGTCACTCGAATGAAAGCCTTGCCTGGTTACAGAAGATGGCCAGTTCAGGTGACTCCATTACAGGGAGTCTTTGCTGAGATCACCTATGTAGATTGCTAATAGTTTTCATTGCAATTGGTTTCTACCATGCCTCCAAAGAGATGTTACCTCCAGTTCCAGTTACCTCTCCCTACTACCTGATCCCTCCTTTTCCCATCTTCCCCCACCCCCAGTTCAACCATGAAATCTTTTTATTTCCCTCCCCAAGGATATTCATGCATTTCCTCTTGAGCCCTCTTTGTTATTTAGCCTCTGGAACTATGTATTGTAGCATTATTATCCTTTATAGCTAATATATACTTATAAGTGGGTACAGACCATTTTTGTCTTTCTGGGACTCAGTTATCTCAATAAAGATGATTTTTTTTCTATTTCCATCCATTTGTTTTCAAATGTCATAATGTCACTTGTTTTTAACAGCTCAGTAATGCTTCATTGTGTAAATGTAGCATATTTTCTCTATCCCTGCTTTGGTTGAGGGACATCTGGGTTGTTTCCACTTTCTGACTATTATGAATAAAGCTGCTAGGAACACAGTTGAGCAATTGTTCACCAACAATGGAGGAGTGTACCCCTTCCTTCACATACTTGTCAGCATGAGCTGTCACTTAAGGTTTATTTTTTATTTAAAATGTATTTCTTTTTCTAGACAGAGATTCTCTTGGTCAGTAGACTTGGCTGTCCAAAAGGTTTCTCTGAGAACAGGATGGCCCTGAACTCACAAAGATGTACCTGCCTCTGCCTCCCCAGTGCTGGGACTAAAGACACATGCCACCACCACCCATCTATCACTTGTAATTTTGACCTTAGCCTTTATGAGGGGTGTATAATACAATCCCTGAGTCATTTTGATTTGTATTTCCGTGCTGGCAAGGCGTGTCAACCATTTCTTTAAGTTCTTCTCAGCCCTTTGAGATTCCTCTGCTATGAATTCTCTATCCAGATGTGTACCTAATTTTCAAATTCGGGTTATTTAGTTTGTTGATGTCCAGTTTCTTAAGTTCTTTATACATTTTGGGTATTAGGCCTATGTCAGATGTAGAGTTGCTGCAAATCTTTCCCCATTCTGTAGGCTGTCACTTTGTCCTATTGCTGGTATCCTTTGCCTTACAAAAGCTTTTCAGTTTCATGAGGTCCCAGTTTTTATTGCCAATCTTAGTGCTTTTGCTATTGGTGTTATGTTCTGATAGTCGTCTCCTGTGCCAATGAGTTCAAGGCTATTCTCCTCATTTTATTTTTATAAGGTTCAGTGTTTCTGGTTGTATGTATGGTCTTTGAAATGCTTGAATTTGAGTTTTATGCAGGGTGCTAGATATAGATCTATTTGCATTTTTCTACAGGCCAACATCCAGTAAGACCAAAAGCATTTGTTGAAGATGTTTTCTTTTTTCCATTGCATATTTCTTAAGAGCACATAAGGAAGTTATATCTCCTCATATCTCAAAGTCCTCTAGTGTCCCCAGGAACCCAAGCACTACCAAGCTTCCAATGGCATGCAGACCCTGAAAGGTCCCCAGCACCCCAAGTGCTCCCAGGATTACATGAGAAACAAACTTTTCATGGGCATCCATGTCACATACCCCAGGTTCTCAAACACAAGGAAACTTCCAAGTTGTCCCAAGTCCACCAATGTCCTCATGTTCCCCTATGAGTTAATGTTTGGTAGGGTTCCCTGGGCACTCTCATGCACAGAGACAAACCCAAGACTCTAATGAAACCATGTGTACACCAAGGAACAAAACTTTTGCTGCAAGAATATTTTGATATTCAGTGCATGTAACCCTACCTGAAGCAATGCATAGAACTGGCAGATAGGATTCTGACCCTCTTTTATTCCTCTCTCCTTGAGCTGGAATAACCACTCTCCCATTCGCTACTAATACACATATCAGAATCCTACAGTCTCTGTGATACTTTACTACTTGTGGCAGCTTGGGACAGTTAGAGAATGTGTATATTTGTGTATCTGGGGCTGTTCCTTGAATTCGGCTTCAACTGGGATATGTCAGCGGAACTAAATTATTGCCTCCCAGGGTTGAAGATGTCCTCTGGCTCAGTGGTTTTTAATCTTCATAATGTTGGTAACCTTGAACTCATATTGTGGTTCTACTCAACCACAAAATGGTTTTCATTGTTACTTCCTAACTGTAATTTTGCTACTGTTATGAATCATAAATATAAATATCTGATCTTTCCAATGTTCTAAGTCCACCCCTATGAAGGGTCCTCAACTCCAATAGGGATCCTGACCTACATCTTTAGAACTACTGTTTTAGCTGAACCTTCCCTAGTCCTTTGGTGTCTGTTGCTTGAATTCTAATGGAACTCCTCAGGGAGGGGGTGAGAAGGCACAGCATCAATGACATAGACATGGGGAGTCCATTGAAAGCAAATAATGAACTCATTTATTCAATATCAGGGAAGGCCATATATACTTTCCTCCCAGTGCCCAGTCTGTGTGGTTGTCCATCATTGGCTAGACATGATCAGAAACTATGACATCTCCTGTTGCTAAGCCCTCAGGCAGACTATCAGAACAAACCTACTCATCTTCCAGAGCACAAGAAGCTTTAGACATTTATAGCTGATGTGATGCTAATGGCCACTAGGAGGCAGCAACACCCATATCTCAGCTCCAGGGATCACCCTTGACATGGGTGTTTAGTCTTGATTCCTAGTTAGAACCTTGGTTTTCTAGGTAGCCTTGGATGTTGGAAAAGGAGGGAGACCCCACTTTTAAGTTGGAGGAAAATAGGGAAAAGCTGCAGAGGATTTGCAATTTGAGCTAAATCAGAAAACATGGCTTTGGTGATGGTTTGAAAAGATTGTCATACTTCGGGGTGAGTTTGGCAGCTTGAACTAAACTTACAGCAGATGTTGTCTTTGTTGTATTTCCTTTCTTGGTGTTAGACTTTGAACCAAGGTCTCATTAATGCTATGGTAGTGCACAATGGCTGAGCCATGCCACCAGTTCCTCACCAGTGGATTTAGTCAGGTAGACTACCACTAAGCCAGTCCTATGCCTCACTGGGGAAATTCTAGATAATATGCACTATTGCTGAACCACAACCCTTCAGTTCCTCATTAGTAAATTCTAAGCAAGTGTTTTACTCTAGACCTTTACATCCACTAAGTCCTAACACATTAATTTACTTATATTAATTTTTAAACGTTTAGTTTTAGATATTTACTAAATATTTTAGCATTTGAAAGATAGTTACATATCACTTTCTTCTTCTCTTTCCTCCCTCCAAACCTGCTCATGTTCCCTAGCTTGCTCTTTTTCAAATCAATGGTCTCTTTTCCTTTCATTGTTAAATGACTATATTATTCCTAAACATATAAGTATAACCTACTCAGTCTCTATACTTTTACTTGTATTTACATTGTTCAAGACTGACGATCTTGTATTAGATAACCAAATGTTGTGTTCTTTTCCTAGGGAAAACTATTTCTTTCATTCTCAGAATTCCTTAGTTGCCTGTAATTCTTTGTCTATGGTTGAGGCCTCTTGAGATTTCCCTTCTACTTGCCAACATGTCCACTGGTGTTATTCTTGTTCAAGTCATCCTTAGGCAGCCATGTTGGTGAGACTTCACATTGTGGGTGAAGCAAATCTGAAATTTCTAGGAGGCACCACCTCACTGCAAACTCCATAGTCCTCTGGTTTTTACATCTTTCCCCCTCCCTCTTCGACAATAATTCTTGAGCAGGAGTTGTTTTGTAGGTGCAGGAGGATCTCTGTGAGTTTGAACAGGTCCTTGGCTACTGTTCAGTCTCCAATACAATCAGAAAAGAGAGTAGAAAAGACAAGAAAGAAAAAAATAGTACAATTCGGTGAACCATGAATTTATTGGGGTTCTGTATAGATTGTTATACACTGGGTATAACGACCGTACTCTAGTGCAGGCTACCAGTCAGTAGTTAATTGTTTAAAGCCATCAATTTACCTGCCAATGACTTCTCTGTGACTTCAGATCCTTATTTCAAACTCCACTTGCTTCCTGACAGGAAAATAAAACACCAGACTAAAATTCACAGGAAGACCCGAAACCCTTGCATTGATGATCTGTTTTTATTTATTGTATCACTATAAATTTTATTCCATTAGCCTATCTTTGTGTGTGTATATATTGCTTCTTTAGTGTTTTATTTACTTATTCATTTTTTATTAAAGATAAAAATTCTGATGTATGGTGTTTGATGTGGGTAAGAGCTAGTGAGGGGAAGGAATAAAATTTCAAATATATTCACATCTATACATTTGTTTGAGAAGGTCTTTCTCTGTAGATCCTGCTCTCCTGGAAAGTGTTATGTTACCAGGCAGGCCAACTGACAGTGATCAACCTGCCTTTGGTTACCGAGTCCTAGGATTAAAGGTAGACACTATGCCAAAGTCACTAAATTATATTTAATAAAATTTTCTCCTAAAAAGCAAGTAATTATTTTTCTGGGACCGTGATGGCTCACCAGCAAAAGGCATTTTCAGAAAAGAGATGGCTGAAACTTGTCTACTGATCTCCCCAAGGGACTCCACAACCTTCACATTACATAAAAAGTAATTTTTAAAAGTAATATAAAGACTTAGAAAGTTATCTTCTTGGCCTGGGTGTGTCACTGAGTCTTAGGGTGCTATCATAGGAGCAAAGATGAGGTTGGAAGGTCCACCTCAAGCCACCTCAGACATTCTATCTCATTTGTCTCTTGTCATGCCTTCCTCTAAAATGTAAGCAAACATTGTATTCTCTTCAACTGCCTTTCCTGATCTTCTAAAGACTGGTGATTGAATCAGGGTCATATACTTAGTAAAAATGGAAAAAGGCATCTGTCTCACTCAGATAAATTTCTAGTGTTCATCTCATTCTTTCAAATGAAAAGATCTGGCCATATTCCTGGTTTACCTCAAAGCTACTCTGTAGCCCAAAACTTGCAGTTCTCTTGCAGCAGCTTCCCAAGTAACTGGGATTAAAGGCCTGTGTCCCCAGACCTGGCTCTTATGTAGCCTTTGATAACATTACATGTGTGTAATTATTATTCTCCTTTGAACACCTAGAGACTGATGGTGAGATCTGTTGTTGCTTGATGGCATTTTTCCTTTTGAGACAGGATCACCTGTTGACTAGGCAGGATTTGGAGCTCCTATATAGTTAATCTAGGCTAGCCTTCACTACTGATCTTTCTTTCTCCATCTCAAACACAAGCAGGCCTGTTGTCCTAACCTGGCATGTAGAGGCAATAAATAGTCCTAACTTATATAAGTTCTCCAAGATCTTGTAGTTAATTGTAAGGCTGACAAACTGGAATAGTTCATTCTAAAGATCTGCAAAGCTATCAATTCGCCTGTCCATGACTTCTCTGGGACTTCAGATCCTTATTTCAAAATCCACTTGCTTCCTAACAGGAAAACAAAACACCAGACTACAATTCACAGGAAGATCCCAATCCTTTGCATTTGGTGAGGTGTTTTTATTTATTGCATCACTCCAAATTTTATTCAGAAACCCACCTTTGTTTTGTTGTTGTTTTTAAAAATCCCAATGTACTTACATGTCAACCAACTACAACACTGTCTATTAGAGCATGTTAAGAACAGCTCACTCAGAAACATCTTGATCTCTGGCTGTCTCTGGACTGCCTCCTGCCATGTGCTAGTCTTGCAAGCACTATGTTAGAGGTCCTAACTCCAGCTTTTTACAGAAGTGCTCTAATTCTAACCTGCTTCTGCTACTCAAAGCCCCCTCTCTTCTCAATATTTTCTATGCTTTTTTTAAGGTTGCCCCACTCTCTGGGTCCTGATGTCACCTATAAAATAAAAGCAATGCCAACCAGCCAGAGTTTTTCACATGTTCTTTTTATTCGAGGGTTTACTCACAGGCAGTGTTTAAAGACACACTTTTTAAATTAAAGGCCAAAACTACAAACTTTTGCAAATATGACACAGGCCAAGAATGAGCACATGGATAATTTCAACACTTGTTATCCTGGAGTCCAAGTCTGTAACACAGAATGCACAAGATCAGTACCATTCAGAACAAACAACTGAGATATTACAGGTGCTGGGTTAATTTGTCAATGAAGAGAAACATCAATTTCAATCTGGCAGAGTATGAAACCAGCAACTAGTTCTTCTGTGGCAGAGCACCAGCTAGGCATCAGAACTTTGCCTGTAAAGTCTCTTTCTCCATCAGCAAATCTGCATATCTCTGCTGAAGCTCTTTCCCTCGTTCCTGTTGCTGCTGCACATCTCCTTTTAGACACTCTAGCCTCCTGGGAAGAGCAGAGTCTTCACATTTCCTGAGTTCCTCAAAAGTTCATAGCTCTAAGCAAGCCTGTTCAATTTGGTCCCAAATGTCATTCAAATGTTTTGTGAGCGCCATAGCATGAGACTGGTAACCGCCAAGCAAAATTTTCATCTTCTTTTCCATTTTTGAGGCTCTCTTGGCTTCTGTTGTCATGTGAACCTTATTTATCTCAAGTCTCTTTTCAAGTGATTCAATTCTGTCCTTTTTGCTGGCAAGATTAGCCCTTGTGTATCAGCTCTGACAGAGAAGATACAATATTTGCCTGTAGAATTCTTCACACACCTGGTTGTAAGCTTCAGTGGAGAGTTCTCCATGGCTCATTCCTTGTTTTACCCTTCCATCTCTTGTACCAGGACATGCTGGGCCTTTTTCAGTTCTTCTTTGGAGAACTTCTCATAAGGGCTTTGCTCAAGATATAGGTAATGTGCTCTGAATTGTTGGTAGCAAATCCAACAGTTCTTCCTTTTCTATTTCCAGATGCCTCATAGGGGTGATGTAGAAGGTCATAATGAAGCACAGTCATCATTTCTTTTTTTGATCAATTCTTCACTCTTCTGTAAGTCAGTTAGAGATGAATCTACATGTAAAGGTCTTAAAATAGTTTCATTTACTTTAGACGGTCTTGGTAGATTCTTCTGAACAGCTTTGGGAAATGGTTTCACTTCCTTTACACACTCAGCACCTAGTATGGCCTGCTTGTGGGCATCCACATCTGCGGCATCTTCAAGATAGTTATCATTGATTTCCTGCTCTCCTAGCTTCTTCTCAGCATTTTCTGGTAGAACAATTTCAAAATCGTTCTTAGGCACAGGGAGGCCCAACAACCCTAGACGGAGATGTTCACGAGATTCTCTTTCCATCTGCTTCACAATAGAGGGGTCACTGTAGTCTGACCTTCCACCCTCTGGGTTGATGTTTAACTTGTCTCTAAGTGCTGTTGTACCCAGAGTGGCATTAGGGACTGGCTTGAGTGTTGTTCCAATTTGAGGAGTTAGCCCTTCAGCTCCATTAGAAAGAGTCCTGAAAGGGGTGGACAGAACCGTATTTGGTTTCTGTACCCCTGTTGATGTGGGGTCACACCAGAGAAGTTACTCTCATGCAGTGGGGTATTCAGCCCACCTTTCAGTGGAGTGTCCACATTGGTCAAGGTCATGATGTTCTGGGCTTCCTGCAGAATCCTGTCTTTGGAGGCCATTGTTCATGGTGTTCTCACCAATGCTGTTCTTTGAGATTTTGTAGTCAGACAGGAGAGTGCTGGAAGCAGGGTTTGTGACTCCACACTCCCCTGCAGTCTGCTGAGGAACTTCACTGGCTTGGCCCAACTTGACAACTTCCTGGAGTTCTGCATCTGAAATCTGAGGAGCACACAGCACTAACTTGCTTCTCTTTTTAATAAACTCAGAGACCCACCTGTTTGAAGAATAGCTGATGGTAAATCTGATTCTTTTTTCCATTTTAAATGCTGTTTGTCATTTGTTCTATCTCTTCCTTCTTTTTCAGATCTTAGTTCCCCATCAAGATCCTGCTGTTGTATATTACTGAAATCTGTATCAAGGGCCTGGTAATTCTCCTTGGAAGTATCATAAAAATGAAAAGCATCCTTTTTTGCAGAGGGGATTTCAGCATTATAGTCAAGTCCTCTCTTCTTTTTCCTTTTATTCTGAATCTCTATGTCAGCTGCTTGAAATTCTCGTCTTTTCTGGAGGGCTGCAAGGTGCCTTGCTTCTTCCAGCTGCTTCTCTCTTGCTTTCCTTTTAGCCTTCTTTCCATGGGTATTAGCCAGGTAGGCTCGAGCCTTAGAAAGCATCTCAAGTTCATCATCATCCATATAAATTGGATCTGGCCAAGCTGGTTTAGTTTCTGCATTTGGATCTATCTCTCCAGGTTTAAGTTTTTAGGGGCCATCTGTTGTTTCCTCTTCATTGTCCCTTTGAGCAGCTTTGTCCAGGAGGAATTCATAGTGTTCCATGTACTGGGCTGCTGTTCTTCCAGTGATTGGAGAGATATTCTTACCTGGGTTGACATCAGCTTGGACAAGTGTAAGGGTTTTTCCTCTCTTCTGTAGACCATTCAACATTTTTTAATACTTGGGTCCAGCCATTCATACCTTCTGGCTTTATACTGCTTTGCTGATTTCCTTTGTAGGAATGAGGCAATCCTAGACCACTGGTTTTTCCCATATTTCATTACTGCTGCTTTCAGAATTTCATCCTCTGTATTTCTCCACATGCCCCCTTTGATCATAATCCGAGGCATCTTGAGAGCAGAGAAACCTGCAAGTGGGCTGAGAGGAGCTTCAAAATGTAATAAAGGTGATTTTTTTCCACAGGAAGCTATTGCCCAAATTCTAAATGGTCTTATAATACAGAACCCAGAGCCAGATATTGGGCTAAATGGTGAAATATGAGAGACTGTTGGAACCCAAAGGTTAGGTTCTCAAGTGGGCCCCCCAAGAACCCAGACTTCAGTCCAGTTGATGCAATAGCAAGAGGTTTTTATTACGGCTGTATACAGTCGGGCAAACTCAGCTCAAAAAGCAAGAGTCGCATTGCACCATAGTTCATAGGTGCTTTTAAAGGAAAAACCCACCAAAGTCACAAGATTACAATTCCCATACAATCACAGAGTGATCACAGAGTGGGTACAGTGGGTACAGTTTATGTCAACCTCAAGGGGGTATGGGGGGGGGAGTGGAGCTTACACACAGGTCACAGTGGTCCTTCCTGGAACATTTGCAACTTTCCCAGTCACAGTTGAGCACATCTCTTCACAGAAATCTCTTTACATTGTTATATTGTTGTAGGGGTGGTCAGCTTGCCCTGGGAACTAGATTTTTAGTTTCTCATTTCCTGGTGCTTGAAGTTTCTCATTTCCTGAAGCTTGGGGGTGTAAGCCTGAAGGGTTAGGGTCTTTCAAGTCAAAGAAACCAGCCACTAGAGAAGCTTCACACCACTACAGAATCCTCAGTCCTAAAGGGTGGGAGATCCTGTGTCCACAAATCCTCAGATTACAAGCCTCTGAGTCCTCAGCCAAACAGCTCCAAGGTCCTGTGTCAACAAGCCCTATATACCTTTCTCTACCCAGCCATATCACTTCCTTCCTAGTGGTGGGATTAAAGGAATGTGTGCTTCCCAAATACTAGTAACAAAGACATTAAATCTCAAGTGCTGGGATTAAGGGCATGCGACTTTCAAGTATTGGGACTAAAGGTGTGTGCCACCACTGCCTGGCTCTGTTTCTCTCCTAAACTGACTGAATCACATTTAACCCATGGTAGCTTTGAAGTCACAGAGAGTTAGAGGGATCTCTTCCTCAAGAGTTCTAGGATTAAAGGTGTGTGCCACCACTGCAAGGCCTCAGTGTTTAATCTAGTGCCTGGGTCTGTCCTCTGATCTTCAGCCCCAATCTTTACTTGATACACAGTACATCTTACATGACTCCATAATAACTTTGCTTTGTTTTGTTTTTCAAATGTTTTTCAAATATTTTTACATATGAATGCCTGTCTAGGGCCAAGAAGGCCAGAAGTGACTCTAGGATCTCCTAGGATTGAAAGTACAGACAGATGAGACCCACATGAGGTGCTTGGACCTGAACTCAGGTCCTCTGCAAGATTAGCAAGTACTCCTAACCACTGAGCTCACTCTCCAGTCCATAGAGTAATTATGGTTTTAAATCATGCCTAAGAATCCCTGTCACAGCCCATGATACATAGAGGGCAGTGAGATAAAATGTTCCTTTTGTTTAGTATATATTAGAGGTCAGTGTGGATTCTGGCAACATGGAGGCTCATTCTCAGGGGTAACTGTAGTCCTAGGGACACTCAAGCACATAACTCAAAAAATATTATAAAGCCATATATGTATTCAAAAAATTGTGTGAAGCAAGCTACCACTGAACTATATCCCAGCTACTTCTTTGTGTCTGTCAACACTCATAGCTCACTGACGGGGTGTAGATGTCAGAGGAGGACTTGGAGGGGATCAATATTTTGCTCCCATCCTGTTAATCCCTGTGATGGTGGACTGGAACACAGGCCACCAGCCTGTGTGGCAAACTCCTTTTCCAGAAGATCTACCTCCTCTGGTTCCCTCTCTCCTTCTACATTTTATTTTGACACAGGGTCTCACTGACTTGCCAGACAGCCCTGATTTGTTGCAGTCTGGCTTCTTTAGATTTGACTGGCTGGCATTGCAGACCTGTAAACCAAGCCCCATTTTGTCATCTTTGGAGTAGTAGCTACATTATTTCTCTAATGGCTGCAATAGTTTGCACTCCCACCAGCAAGAAATAAGTGTTCCTCTTTGTCCACAATTTCCTTAGCATTGAGATGTCCTTGTTTTATTCATCTTGGCCATTCTGACAAGGTAAGGTAAATCTTCAAAGTAGTTTGAATTTGCATTGACCTTATTGTTAAATGTGGTATATATATATATATATTTTTTTTTTTTTTGCAGAGTGTCTGTATATATCCTTGACTGTCTCATAAACCAGGTAGACCCAGCTAGATTTGAACTCAGAGCTCTGAGTGCCTCTGTCTGTTCAGTGCTGGGATTAAAGGTATGATTCACCACTGCCTCTGAGGCTGCAGTATCATTGAGACTGCCAAGCCCTAAGCTGATGATCTAGCAACCCACTCCTGCTGACAGCATACTAGAACCTTTGGAGGGAAAGCAGACTTCAATGAGTCTGGATGTTCCAAATGCTCAAATGGCTTTAAGTGTTACTGTCCAAAGATCAAAAGCAACACTTGGTGGCCTCAGGAAGAGGCCAGAGAAAGGTATATAAAGCATTAGAAAACAGGAACTAAAACAATTCAACTGAGAACCTTTTGGATTAGGAGTCAGAGACTTTCAGTCTGAGGAAACAGGATCTGCTGAGGAGTTGGTGAGGTGAGGTTGGCTGTGGCTTGTTCTGCTTCTCTGTTCTTTCAGCTTTCACCCTCATAGCTGGCTCTGGGTTTTTGATTAAAAGACCATCTAAGATTCTAACAACTGCATCCTCTTTTCCCCCTTTCTATGACTTTAGATGTTTAACTACTAAGAATGCTCCTGAGGGAGAGAAAGGAAGGGGCCTTGGGTAAGATAGTGGCTGCTTCTGCCAGTGTGGTTCACCCTGAGGAAGAGGCACTGCAGCAGAAAGAATAGTTGAAAACCCACCAGGAGAAAACTGGGCACAAGGACAGGGAAGATGGGGAGCACAGAATAAGCCCCTCAGAGAAGAGGAAGAAGAAGATGAGAAGCACAGAGGATTCAGGCTTTGGAACTATGTCCCAGAGGATGAGGACCTGAAGAGGAGAGGGTCCACCAGGTCAAACCAGTTGCAGTGGAAGATAAGGTGAAGTAGCAGCTAGAGGCTGCCAAGCCAGGGCCTGTCATTGAGGAAGTGGACCTGGCCAACCTTGCACACTGGACACTAGATTGGGATCTCAAGAGGGATGGGGCCAGGAAGCTGGAGAACCTGGAAAAGCAGACCCAGAGAGCCATCGCAGACCTGATCCGTGAATGGCTAAGAGGCCTAAAACTCAGCCTGGCCTCTGCAGTGGATGCCACCACCAGACAAGAGGCCTGTGACACTGACTGAGGTGTTCTCTGTGACCCATCTGCCCAGCACACATGTCCTGTAGGAAGATAGTCTTAGGCAGGGTTGGGGTTAGGCTAGCCAGCACTTCTGAGTCTTGAGAGTTAAGCCAGTCCAGTTGAGTCTCAACCTCTATGGTGTGAGGCCAGCTCATCTCAGGACACCCACCACCCTGAGTGGATCAGAGCAGAGTGTAGATGTAAAGTTCTTATTAAATAAGAAACACAGAGCCAAATGCAGAGGTAAAAGCCCAAGAGCTCAGAGCAATAGCTAAGAGCAGAGACTAAAACCCTTTCTTACCCCTCGCTGCCACTGCCATCCTTGCCCTCCGAAAGAGACCTACTTCCTCTGTATCTGTCTTTTTATTGACATTCTGTTCTGCCTTCTCATTGGTTGTAAACCCAACCACATGACCTCCTCATCACTGCCTGTCTATGCAGACCTCTAAGTCTCTATGGTTGGTATTGAGATTAAAGGCATGTGTCTCCATGCTGGCTGTATCCTTGAACACACAGAGATCTGCCAGTCATGTGATTGGGATTAAGGGCATGTGCTACCACTGCCAGACTTCTGCTATGGCTTGCTATTAGTTCTGACCCCCAGGCAACTTTATTTATTAACATACAAGTAAAATCACATTTCAGCACAAATAAAATATCACCATATTTCCCCCTTTCTATTTTAATAAAAAGAAAAAAAGGAAAAAAGTTATAACTAATATAAGAAAAACTATATACAAAAGTACAATAACTATATATCATATATACAAGCAATAAATACCTAAACAATGTCTAGTCCATTTGCATTTGACAAATTCAGAGAAAATAACTCCATTTAAAGTCTTGTTCCATCTGAATCTGTCTTATTGTGAATCAATTGATTTAAACTGCAGCATTACTAAGACTGAAATGGCAGCTGTGGCTGCTGGCTCCACCCACTTCAGCTTCCCAACATGGCAGTGGTATGTTTACCACCAGCTCTGGGAGCCATCAACTCTTAGAAACAGTGGTTCTATGCATGGGCCAGGAAAGACTGGAGAAAACTCTAGCTACAAATGGCGCCCAATGGGTTGGCAAGAGTTTCCACCTAAAACCTGAGAAAAAAGATTCTAAAATGGAGCTAAAGATAGCTTCCTAGTTGTCTCTCTCAAGTTAGCGGCAGCCTGTGGGCTTGAGCTAGTATGATGGGTTCCTGGCGTGCACTTTTGACCAGCAGTATGGCGGGAATGAGGCATCTACAAGCGGCACATTATGCTGCTGCTGTGTGGTGGATTTAACCTTTGTTAGTACATAAAAAAAGAGATTTCTGGGCTACACACTGCTTTGATAGAAGCATAAAACCACTGTTTCTAAGAGTTGATGGCTCCCAGAGCTGGTGGTAAACATACCAATGCCATGTTGGAAAGCTGAGGTGGGTGGAGTTGCTCGGATTGGTTAATAAATAAAACACTGATTGGCCAGTAGCCAGACAGGAAGTATAGGCGGGACAAGGAGAGAGGAGAATTCTGGGAAGTGGAAGGCTGAGGCAGAGAGATGCTGCCAGCTGCTGCCATGAGAAGATATTAAGATACTGGTAAGCCACAAGCCACATGGCAACTTTTGGATTAATAGAAATGGATTAATTTAAGATATAAGAACAGCAAGCTACAAGCCTGAGCCATTGGGCCAAACAGTTTATAAGTAATATAAGTCTCTGTGTGTTTACTTGGTTGGGTCTGAGTGGCTGTGGGACTGGCGGGTGAGAGAGATTTGTCCTGACCATGGGTCAGGCAGGACTGGAGAAAATTATAGCTACAGCGGAGGTCTGTACATATGTGTGTATATTGAGTTTAAAATGTATGTATGTAAAAACTAAAAAGGAATGCTCCTGATTCCTAGTGTGGTGTCACATCTTTTAATCCTAGCTCTTTGGAGAAGGAGTTGGGCAAATTGGAATTCAAGGCCTCCCTGAGTCACATAGCTAGTTCTAGGTATCCAGGGCTACATATACAGCAAGACTTTATCTTAAAATGTCACAAAACTGTTGTGTAGGGCAATTAGGAGTAGAACTGGAGACCACACATTCTATTTTCAGTAGCATTCCAGGTGACTTGTCAAGGTCAGTGGATTCTGACACCAGAGGGATGGATGGTTGGGTAGAACACCACACTGAGCTAAGTGGAGCCTGTGTCTCTTTAGAGATAGTTATTCTTGGGGCCTCTAGTAGTCTCAGAACAGGAAGGAAGGGACATTCCTTTCAGGAACCAGGCATGATCTAGATACTAGACTTATCTCACCCTTTGAATAAGCACACGTGGTGGACATAAGTTTTGCTGAGATTTCCGGGATTAAATGTAGCTTATCTTCCCAAGACAACTTGTCAGACAATTGTCTAATATCACAACAGATATCACAACACTAGAGACTATACTTATCTCACCATTTGAACAAGCACATGTGGTGGACACACAAGTTTTGCTGAGATTTCCGGGATTAAATGTAGCCTACCATCCCAAGACAACTTGTCAGACAATTGTCTAATATCACAACAGATATCAGGACCCCAGTCCATGATAAGGTGGTATTCCTGGCTCCTGGCTCTAAGTTTAGTTTTTACTACAGAGTGTAAGATTTGAGTTTCATTATCTGGCTTAACCCTTAAGATATCAGTGTCTGTATACTTTATTTGTATGTTACAATGGTCAGGTCAGCCATATAAATTCCTTGGTAGCTGGATACTTTTAAGGCTATGGTCAGTCTTTCTGACCTAGATCTGATATATCTGGCTAGGAGGGCTGGCCACAAGTACCAAGAACCTGAACCTCCTCAAGAAATGTACACATCACCACACTAGTTTTTAATATAATTTGGAGATTTGTACTCAGGTACTTGTGTTTAAGCTCTCTGACGTATCTTCCCAGCTCCCCAACTTTTTGAATGTTATGGGAAATTCTGGTAGGATCAACTAATAAGACACTGAAAATACAATCTCAAAAGCCAGAAGTGTTTAAGTACACCTTTAATGCCAGCATTTAGGAGGAAGAAGTGGGTAGATCATTGTTGAGTTTAAGGTCAGCTGAGTCTGCATAGCTAGCTCCAAGCCCAGCCAGGGGAACTTTGTCTCAATTCAAAGCCAAGTCTAAAGAAGGAAGGAGGTTTGCCCTTTCAGCTCCAGATAGGCTGTCCTCCAGCCCATTGTCTCTTCTGGCCTGTGATGTTGATACCTGGTCATCCCAGCACCTCTTCCATTTTCCCATGAGAATCCTCCACTTGTGATTTCAGACTTTCAAGTATCCCTATGGTCACATAGGTGATGGTTACATCAAGGTTGAGACAGCAACACTAAGTTGGAGACTCTGCCCACAAACATTTGTGCCTACAAAAGAGTGTCTACACTTAATCACAGCACAAGTGCATAGGAGATAACAAGGTTGATGAAGTATGGGGAAAACAAAGCCCCAAGGTTCTCTTCCCACCATAAAAGGGACTGTATACAGGAGAAAGGAATAAAGGTTGTGGAATTCAAAGATCCAAGGAGCCCTTGGGGATTATCCAAGTCCAGCTCACCCCCATATACCCTACAGCTAATTAAGTGATTGAGGCCTTGTAGATCCAGGAGCACTCGAGTGTTCCTTGGAGAAAACTTGAGTTCACCCTGCATAGTGTTTTAAATGTATGCTTTCTCATGATCATTTTAGTAGCAACTTTTGTTCAGGCTGTGAAGCGAGATGAAGCGAGATGCCATAGCCTTTCTTATCCTTGAGCGGCAAAAGCCTGAAGGAGAGACACCCATGGTGCTCAAGACAAGGCAGGTTGACTTCAGAGTCCCAGTCATTTGCCCCTTGTTCTCCTGACCCTGCAGGAACCCAGAGTGGTTTAAGGTACAACTAACACCTCCCCTTTGCTACTTTGGGGCTACTCCCCTAGAAGTTCTGTTGATACTTAGCAGTGATTCTGACACTCTCAGGAAACAAGGGGACTGAACATCCTCCAAAGCAGCAACCCCTAGTGAGTCAGTCCATCTGCAAGAATAGCAAGTGCTCCTAACAATTAAGCTCACTCTCCAGTCTCATAGAGTAATCATGGTTTTAAATCATGTGTAGGAATCCTTGTCACAGCCCATGATGCAATGAGTGCATTGTGATAAAATATTTCCTTTGTTTAGTTTATATTAGTGGTCAGTTTGAATTCAGGAAATATAGAGGTTCACTCTCAGGGTAACTCTAGTCCTTACGGACATTGTATATACCTTGTGTACTTATATGCAAGCACATAATTCAAATTATTATAAAGCCATATATGTATTCAATAAATTCTAAGAAGCACGCCACCAATGAACTATATCCCAGATTTCTTCTTTAAAGTAAGTATTTGTGTCTGTCAGCACTCATACCTCACTGACGGGGTGTAGATGTTAAAGAAGGACTTGTAAGAGAACATTTTCTTTGCTGTCACCCTGTTAGTCCCTGTGATGGAACACAGGTCACCAGCCATTTTGGCAACTCCTTTTCCAGAAGATCTACCTCCTCTGGTTCCCTCTCTCCTTCTACATTTTATTTTGACACAGGGTCTCACTAACTTGCCAGACAGTCCTAAGTTTTTGAAGTCTGACTTCTTCAGATTTTAGCGGCTAACATTTCAGACTTGTAACCCATGCCCTGTTTTGTCATCTTCTGAGGAATATCCACATTATTTCTATTGTGGCTGAAACAGTTTACACTCTTACCAGGAAGAAACAAGTGTTCCTCTTTGTCCACATCTTCCCTAGCATTAAGATGCCCTTGTTTTATTGATCTTGGCCACTCTGACAAGGTAAGGTAGAATCTCAAAGTAGTTTGAATATGATTGACTTTATCGCTAATTGTGGGGTATATACACTCTTTTTGAGGCAGACTTTCTGTATGTTGCTTTGAATATCTTACAAACTAGGTAGACCCAGATGAACTTGAACTCAGAGATCTGACTTCCTCTGCTCAGTGCTGGAATTAAAGGTGTGAGCCACCACTGCCCTGCCTGTTGTTTACTTGTTTGAGACAGCATCTCTCTACAAATATACCTCTCTGACCTGGAACTCTTTGTGTAGATCAGGCTGGGATAAAATTCACAAACGTCTTCCTGTATCTGCCCTCTGAGTGCTAGGATTAAAGGAGTGATCCACCACACCCAGCCTGTTTAACTGTGTCTAAAATGGTTGCTCAGGCACTATTTCATGTTCTATCTTTTGAGAATTTCTCTTTAGTTCTATACTTCATTTTTAAAATTTGACTACTAGTTTTTTTTCTTTTTTTGTTATTTTAAAAAGGTTTCTTTTTTGTATCACTGGATTTTCTGTAACTCCTTAGGTAGATCACTGTGGCCCAGAACTCATAGAGTTCCACCTACCCCTGCCTCGGTAGGGCTAGGGTTAAAGTATGTGTCACCATGCCCTATTAGGGACTGACTGTTCCTGCAGTTCATTTAAAAATTTTGTTGTATATTATAGATATTACCCCTCTGACAGATTATGCTCTGTGACAAAAATTTCTCTGTAGAGATGCAACAAACCTGAGTCTACTCACTGAAAAGGCCTGATTTAACATTATTGCAGCCATGACAGGCTGCAGACTAGCAATACTGGGACTATGGCTCACCATTACAATAACCAGGAAAAGCCAAAAACTGTACCCTGTGGGGAACCAATCAGAATTGAGACAAATAAGTACCAAATGCTCTAGAACACAAAGGATAGCTTACATAATTTGTATATAGATGGCCAATCTGGAATTCCCTTACCCCCCATCCTTTACTCCTTAAAAACCCTGCCTTAATTGAGCTCAAGGATCTCTATGATCCAGCTGGAGTGCTGGAACAAATGAGCAGCACAAGTTCGATCTTACAATAAAGAGTCTTTGCTTTTGCATACAAACTCAAACTTCTTGTAATTTTTTTTTGGGGGGGGGGACTCATGATGCTGTCATAGCACTCACCCCAGATGGGGAACCAATGAATGACAGAAAAGAATACAATGCTGTGAACTATGAGTTCTATTGGGGTTCTTTATAGTTTTCTTCTTTTCTTTCTTTCTTTTTTTTTTTTTTGGTTTTTCGAGACAAGGTTTCTCTGTGTAGCTTTGCGCCTTTCCTAGGACTCACTTGGTAGCCCAGGCTGGCCTCGAACTCACAGAGATCCACCTGGCTCTGCCTCCCGAGTGCTGGGATTAAAGGCGTGAGCCACCACTGCCGGGCCATTTTCTTCTTTTCTTAATATGATTCAATTTTATGTTCATTGGTGTTTTTCTTGTGTGTATGTCTGTGCAAGGTTATATTATGCCCTGGAACTAGAGTTTCACACAGTTGTGAGGTAAATTGTGGGTGCTGGGATTTGAACCCAGGTCCTCTTGAAGAGCAGCTGATGCTCTTCACAGCTCAAAAAAAATTTCCCCTGAGACAGAGTTTCTCTGTGTTTCCCTGGCTATCCTGGAACTCACTCTCCAAACTAGGCTTGGCATGAACTCAGAAATTCACCTGCCTCTGCCTCTTCCTGTGCACTGCTGCATTTAAAGGCATGTACCACCATGAACACCTGGCATTATAGGTTGTTAAAAGTGGGTAATATAATCAGGGTATGGTGTAGGCCACATGTTCAAGTCATAAATAGTTGGCTTAAATGGATTCCATGTTATCTTGTGTGTGGCATTTATTTATGTACTAATCTTTTTAATTATTTTATGAAAGAGACAAAACTTGAGTTTGAATGGCTACAACGTGGCGAAGAGCTGGTAGAGTGAAAAGAATATGATATTATGTATCTGTACACATACATAAATGCACATTTGAATATTTAGGAACATATATTTCGGTGTAGTTCCAGTTGTCCTGGAGAATGTTATCTAGACCAGAAAAATAAAGAAATCATAGAGATCTTCCTACTCCTGCCTTTTGACTCTATGGATTAAAAGTAGATCTTATGCCAAGGTTATTAAAATATATTGTATAAAATATTTTATCAAAAGCCATTCATTACTTTGCGGTGTACCCTGAAAGGTTGACCAGGTAAAGGCATCTGTAGAAAATGAATTCTGCAACTTGTCTACTTCCATCTACTTCTGAATCCACAAGACTCACATGAGATTGCTGTGGGATATTCTCTATGCTGTGAATGTATTGTTATGATTGATTGATAATAAAACACTGGTTGGCCAGTAGCCAGGCAGGAAGTATAGATGGGACAAAGAGAGAGGAGAATTCTGCGAACAGGAGGGCTGAGAGAGAGATGCTGCCAGCCACCGCAAGGTGAAGCATGATGTAAGATACCGGTAAGCCATGAGCCACACGGCAAGGTATAGATTTATAGAAATGGGTTAATTTAAGATATAAGAACAGATAGCAAGAAGTCTGCTATGTCCATACAGTTTATAAGTAATATAAGTCTCTGTGTGTTTACTTGGGGGATGCTAGTGGGAGAAATTTGTCCTGATCGTGGGCTAGGCAGGATCAGGAAAACTTCAGCTACGTGAGATAAAATGGAATTTAAAGTTTAAAATTAATCCTCTTAGACTCAGTGTTTCTCTGAGGCTCGTTGAGCAAGGGTGAGTCCTGAAGACTCATCTCCACACAAACCAGACATTGGCCCTTATTTGTCTCTAGCCATGGCTTCCTCCCATGACATAATCCTTTGCCATTAACTCTCCTCTTTTTCATTATCTCCTCAACACTGGAGATTGGATCACAGACCTGATCATAGTGAAAATGGAAAGGGGGAATCCTACTCTTAGAAAGTTCTTGTCTGTGTCCCCTTTTATAAAATGAAAAGTTCTTGTCACATACACGTGGTTGACCTCAAAGTCATTCTGTAGCCCAGACTGTCCTTAAACCTGCGGTTTTCCTTGTGCAGCTTCCCAAGCAGCTGTGATTACAGATCTGTGTCCCTGGGTCTGGCTCTTATATAGACTTTGATAACTTTAAGGGTGTATGATTATTCTTCTCATTAGAACACTTAATTGTGTCCTGGCTGAGGTTTTAGTCATTTTGTCTTTCATGTGGGAGGTTCTGTCCTGGAGCTCATGGCACTCCTCCTTCCCCCTTCCACAGTGCAGGGGAAACAGGAAAAAGCTGCCACCACACCAGATCACTTTGAGTTTTGAAACTGGTTAAAACTCTATGGATGACTAGACATTTATACGAACTCACTTGTTTTGTCCAATGAATGCTGGGATACTAGCTGCTGACTGAGAATTGGACAGGAGTTAGAAGTTCCTCAGAGATTTTTTTCCCAGTTTAATCGGCTTAGTTTTGGGACCTATTAAATAATTACATAAATATATCTCTATGTATAATTATAAAGTATATAGTTTATAAATGTATAAATAAAAACATTGAACCAATATTTCTATAGGTAGCCCAGGCTGACCCTCAGGTTCTGGCTAATCTCGTTCTGCTTCCTGAGTGCTGAGATTCCAGGTGTGTACTAAATTGCCTCGGTTACTATGAACCTTTCTTAGTATCTAATGTTTTGTAAGGATATATTATAGTTTATCTTTTTCTTTAAATAATGCACTTTTTGAGTAAAATTTAATGTGGTCAGTTTGGCTACTTCTTACTGAAAACCTTCAAATTTTTTTAGAAAATTCTGTGACTAGAGATGTCTAGTCACTGAGGATTCCTTTCAGTGGTCTGGAGAGATGGATCAGTGAGTCAGAACCATTTGTTTTACCAGGAAAGCCTGGTTCAGTTCTCAGCTACCACCAGGTGGCTCACAATCATCCTAGGATCCTGTGTAAGCCAAGGTTCTACACACACTTGTGCAGATAAAACACATATGCACCTAACAAATTGCATGTGCCATCATCTCCTTGCTTAGTAGCTAGTTTTGTTGCTTGAATTTATTCATCCCAGGGATATAAAACTGGTCACCAGGCTTTGTGACAAACTCCTTTACCTGAAGTCCCACTTACTTTGGATGCACCTGTTGCTTTCTACTTTTTATTTTGACATGGGGTTTCACTAAATTTCCCAGACCTGCTTTTCAGTCTGGCTGCCTCAGACTTAGTGGCTGGCATTACAGACCTGTAACCCAAGCCCTGGTTTTTCAGCTTTTGAGGAATATCCACATTGTTTCTATAGTGGCTGCATTCCATCCTTCAACAAATATTCTTCTTTGCCAACATCTTCACCAGCATGAGGTATAATTTATAGACAAAATTCTAAAGTCTTAGTAAATAAGAAACACAGAGCCAAATACAGAGGAAATAACCAAAGAGATCAGAGCAATAGCCATGACTTGCTTTAGCTTACCACCAGCAGTAGCTTCCCCAGAGAGAGAGTTTCTTCCTGCCTGAGGTGTGTTTTTATTGCCTTTCTGTTCTGCCTTCTCATTGGCTCTAAGCCCAGCCACATGAATTCCTTGTCACTGCCTGTCTATACAGACCTTCTGGTGTCTATCGTTGGTATTGGGATTAAAGGCTCCTGTCACCATGCTTGTCTGTGTCCTTGACCACACAGAGACTCTGCCTGTCATGTGATCAGATTAAGGGTGTGTGCTACCACCTCCAGACTTCAGCTTAATGGCTATTTGACCTCTGATCTTCAGGTAACTTTATTTATTAACATACAAATAAAATATCACATTTAATCACAAATAAAATATCACCACAGTAATTCATTTTCCTTTTTATCTTGGCCACTCTGACTAAGTAAGCTTAAATCTCAAAATGTATTTTCCATTTATCTGATGTATACACACCTTTAATCATAACTCTTGAAAGGATGAGGCAGGAGAATCTCTGTGAGTTCTAACTCAAAATGGGCTACTGATCAAGTCCCAGTATAGCCATTGAATTCATCTTCTTGATTTTCTTATTAATAATAATATTATTTTTTATTTCTTTGAAACAAAGTCTCTATTTAGAATCATGGCTGTCCTTGATCCTTCTATGTAGACAAGGCCAGGCTGAAGCTCACAGATATCTTTCTACCTTAGTCTTCTGAGTGTTGAGATTAAAGGTATCTACAACACATGGAGACGATTTTACATTATAAAAGTATTTCTCAGGCATTTGTGTTTTATCTTTTGAGAAATATCAATTTAGTTTTATACCCCATTTTTAAATTTGGTAGCTTGTTTTCTTTCTTTTTTTATTATTAAGTTTTTTGAGAACATGTCTCTCTTTGTAGCCCTAGCTGTCCTAGAAATGTTCAGAAAGAGCAGACTGTCCTGGAACTCACAGAGATCAACCTGCCTTTTCTTCCCTAGTGGTGGTATTAAAGATGTATGTCCCCATAATTTCCTAGGCCAGATGTAAAGACAGATGTTGAGACACAACACACCTATGTCTATTCACTCCTGATAGGGAACCTATGACAGAACAATGTATGGTTATTACCAAAGTTCAGTTGGGACTTAGCATGGTGTTGCATACCTTTAATGGCAACTTTTGAAAGGAAGAGGCAAGAGGATCTCTGTGAGTTCAAACCCAAACTGGGCTGCTGGTCAAGTCCCAGTATAGCCAGGAATACACAGAGAAACCCTATGTCCAGAAACAACAGATGAAAAAGAAGAAGGAGGAGGAGGGAGAGGAGGAGGAGGAGGAGGAGGAGGAGGAG
>CABHPR010122791.1:48017-61987 GCA_902168415.1 Peromyscus melanophrys
CTCTCTCTCTCTCTCTCTCTCTCTCTCTCTCTCTCTCTCTCTCTCTCCCCTCTCCCCGTCTCCCTCTCCCTCTCCCTCTTCTCCCTCTCTCTCTGCTATGCCTAGTCTTTAGACTGCTTCCACATCCTAACTACCAGGAGCACAGGTCTGGAATTTTCAAGGACATACCCAATAAAAACATTTTCTACTAAGCTCCTTAACTTTACCTTATTTCACTTGTCTATATCTGTCCAATTGGATTTCTAATCACTTAAAGACTGCAAACTGCTACAAATCAAAATGAGCTAGTCCTAGACTGCAGAAAACCAATGTAAGCTAGATGCTTCTGTTGGAATTTACAGCTGGGTTTGAACCACAATTTTGAGACTTCTCCAAAGCTGCCTGCACTTTGCTAGTCCCAGATGGTCACACAGAACCTGGGAAGCCTACAGTCCTCTCCTTCCTCCCAAACTTTGGTCAGCACTCCAAACTGCACAGGTCCAGACAATGTCCTAATTTCAGCTAAGAAGAAGATACAAAATAGATTACATCATCATCAACAAAAAGGCTGATATGTCAGGCCCAAAAGAAACTCAGGACAAATGGATAACTATGGTGCCTATTAGAATAATAAAGTGCATGCTAGCCTCTAAGCACTCTGGGCAAGTATTTGTTACAGAGTCCACTCAGGTATTTGGAATCCTGGCTCCTCTAAGCTCTTCTCATTCCAGGCTCCATGCTAAACTTCTCCCGATCATGGGCTTCCCCTCACCACCTTCTGATTCCCATATAACCCTGACATTTTGACTATGCACATCTTAGCTCTCTTGGTCTTCTTGCCACTCTCTCTCTCTTGGCTCCTCTCTATTGGTCCTCCTTTCTTGCTCCCTATCTCATGATCTGGCCTATTCTGCTGGCCGTGTTCAGTCTACTATTTTCTCTCCCTGCTCTTAACTCTTCCAGTTGCCCTTGGCTGTGTCATATCTATCAGAAAACTTTCCCCTTGACCATAAAAGGAAAGAAAAATGCATTATTTTCCCATCTGCACATCCAGAATTAAATATAAGGGTGTCTCTATGACACACAAGCAGAGGGGATCATGTGGCAACAGAAAGCACTAACAGGAGCAAAAGGACAGGAATTGACAGTAGAGGAGAAATACTGAGTAAATTACAATGATGTGCATCTTTGTATCCAAGTTTCCTAATGTAACCCATTACTTTATATACACACTAAAAAATTAACAAAACAAAGAAGAAAAATTGAATTACAAGTATGAAATCGTGAGCAGAAATGTAAGTTTATAAAAGTCTTATATCACAGGCTATTTGAATGAGGTTTAAATGTCTTTATAAATACAATTTATTTCCTTTGCCCCAGTGTCACTGAGCAAAAATTTCTTAAAGTTTCTTGTAGGGTTTCTTTATGTTTAAAATATTAGAATGGGTGTTTTAAGCTGGAATTCCATGAAGCATATTGGAGTTAATGATAATATATAACAAATTAGTAATAAAAGAAGCAAATATTTGATGACTCAAGAATCTAAGTTTCAGGGCTGGAGAGGTGACTCAGATGTCAAGAGAACTGTACTGCCCTTGTAGAGGACCTGAGCTGAGTTCCAAGACACAAAGCAGGAAGCTTACAGCACATGTAACTGCAACTTCATGGGAACCAGTGCATTCTTCTGACCTTTGAATACACTGTACAAGAAATACAAAATCACACACACACATTCTCTCTCTCTCTCTCTCTCTCTCTCTCTCTCTCTCTCTCTCTCTCTCTCTCACACACACACACACACACACACAACACACACACACACTACATTGATCACTACCACCACTACACTGCTGCTACTAATAATATCTTAAAAAAATAACTCCACATTTCAATAACAGGATTTATTCTATGACTGCATCCAGGCATTCACATGTATAAGGACAGGAAAATAAACCCCTGTGTCCAAATACAATTTAAAAGTGTTAACAACTTATTCCCACGGAAAAAGCTCTGTAGGAAAACCGGCCATTTTCTCCTGGAATATTTTATCAAAGGCTTCAGCTTGGGCTACGGTAAAGTAATTCTTCCAGTCCCCAGTCGTGCCTGAAAAATGTTAGACAGACAGATAGACGGGTTAATATTGATCTCAACGCTGCTCTCAGTTCTTTCTTAACATGCTCTTACCATCTACTTGACAAAGACCACACAGTTAATAAAGACAAAGTACCAGTGACTTCCTGGAGAACATATCTTATGCCTTGAAGTAATATACATCAGATTTCTACCTCTGTGGCAATAATGTCCCCCCCTTCTCCTATCTCACCTTATCAAAGCTTTAACACTAGCTCTACATTTCAGATGTTGAGATTATTCCTGCTTGCCACTACACCTGCTTCCATCACATTGTCCAACCCAACAGAGTTTCCTGTCTCAGTTATCCAAACAGACTTCAATTCTTCTTTCTACCTTTTAGGCTTAAATTATAAAAGTTCTGCAAAGCATGCAAGCAACTTTTCAAACATCTTTTAATGTTAATTTTAATTATATGTGCGTATAGGTGCATATGAATGCAGGTGCAAGTAAGGGTTTGAGGCTTCAGATCCCCTTGAGCTGGAGATGCACACTGTTGAGAGCTACATGCCAATCTTCTTGATTCTTTCATCAGATGCAGGAGATTCAGCAACAGCCAGCTGGGAACATCCCAAGATTTCTGTTTTCAGTCAGTGTGGTGCTTGCTGATATATGAAGATCTACATAATCTTTTTACCATACATTTTTTTTACCATATCTTGGTTCTTATCACTTCATTCTAGTATGTCTTTAGTTTTGATATTAGAGATGTCAAATTGTCCAACTACTCACATTGCATTGTGTTTTCCTTCACACGAGATTTCTCATGTCTTCCATGGAGTCACTTCTTATTTTTTAGTTTCCTAACTTATGCCACTGTGGACACATCTTCATATCTTCCCTCCATGTAGAATTCTGCAGGCCACATCCATGCTGTTTTTTGTTTCATAGATATGACACTTGGTTGAATTTCCTTTTTGTAAAGATGCCTGAAATATGTGTCTAATATATTTGAAAAATAGAATATTTCTTGCATCACCAAAGGCTTCCTTTATCAAAGCATATCAGACATACAGAACTTACTTAGTATGGAACTGTTGAAAGCATTCATGAATGAGTTAGGATGGTGTTAGCCTTGTTCCCACTTTGCAAATGAGGAAAAATTAGTCCTTGACATGTTACCCAGCTTAATAGTGATGGGATGTGGATTTGAAGCAAAAAAGACTGAAAATAGAAATCATATTTTCCTTTTCACACTATATTCATTATGTATCACACAATTTAACTTTAAATTCCCAGCTCTATTGTTAACAAAAATGTACAGAGTATTCATAATTAAATGGTGATTATTGATACACAATATTAAAAAATTACATAATTAATATGACTATATGAGTGTCATCTCTTAAGATGGGAACATGTAAGTATCCATTGCTACTGTCAGCTTCATTTCTGTATTCATTCTTAGAACACATTTTGTTGTTATTTTGCACAGTACTACTGGCTGCTGTAAAGACAGAATGGATGTCATGCTACCAGAACCCCAGAATATTCAATATGGCTGCTCACTGGATTGAACCAGTCCAGAAGAAAGAAGCATGTATTTGCAGGCACACACATAAAGTTTTAAGTTAAATTATGTCAAAATCTGGTGCACCATGCAAGCATGTATTTCTCTTCATTTATTCTTTCTAAAAATCTACTCAAACTCTGTTGTGTCAGGGGACAAGATAAGACCAATTCTTGGTGGCTTAAATCTTGTTGGAAAGAAACTTCCTCGTAGTTATGAATGCTGCAGGTCTCACAAAATGTTGATGTCAAGTCTTCCATGATTTTTTATTGAACTGCTGATAGTGGGCTTCTCTCTAGGTCTTCTTCTCTCTGTGTCTCATATTAATGTCTTCTCAGGACACCAGTGAAAATGATTAATGGCAGAGACATTCTGTTTAGGAAATATCCACTGTGAAGGATTGAGGTCCAAATCCTTTAAAGTTTATCAGAAGACATTTTCTCCCATATGTCTGGATTGTGACAATGTCTTCTTGAAAGTTCTGTCAACTAAACTGTGGATGAATGGGAATGACCATGTCTCTGGTCTGCATTTCTTGTAGTGTCATAATATGCAATCATAATGACAAAAAGTTTTGTAGAAAATAATTGTTTGAATCTTATAGCCAGGTTATTCCCTCTTAGAAAGATGATTGAGTTTCCCAGGTAAACAGTAGCTCTTTAGATTAGCTCTCTAAAAGCAGGAACATGTATTTTTCTTGTATCCTGAGAAGCACAACTAAAGGACAGTGAAAATAGGTCTCGAGAATTCCTCCCATTTAAAGCCAGTATCAGTTAATACAACTTTTCATGCATTATGATTTAGGGAATTAGTTATCTAGTAGTAAGTAATGAAATTAATATTAGAATTTCTTTGATCTGATCATACCCGCAAGATTAAAAAATGGAACCAATCTGATGTATGAATTGAAAAGATCAACATTATCCTCATGTTTCTTATTTAAAAAATTTTTCGTATCATATCCAACTCAGAATCCTCTGTAAAGAAGTGATGAATCAGGGTAGGATGAGTAATGAAGTTGATCTCTCCCTTTGATATCCTGATTTCCAGTGGATCTCATGGCTTATAATGAGTGTGAGTACAAGGAAATAATTCCCCAGAGTAAATGTCATATTTAAAAGGAAAAGAACCAGATATACAATCACTAGGATAATTAAATTATAAATGAGTTACAGAGTCAGAACACTTTTTTTACAGAACTAATATATATGTATTTCATATATAATATGTATTTGATATATGAAAAATACTATGTTTTTTATGAGACTTAAATCCTATTGTAGTCTCATTCTGGATGAATCTACATGGAGAAGTGGAGATGACAGTTCGCCTCATGGAATTGGGTACTTAATTCTATTGCATCTGCTCCAGTGTGTTTCTGACAAAACTTTTGCATGTTAGTTTCTATAGCCTTTGCCTATTAAACAAGCCATTTCATTTCTTTTGGCATTTCATTAAACCTTTCATGCATGCATACTGTTTTACCTCTGCCAAATTCTGATTTATTACAAGAAATCCAAGAACAGGCAACTTCTCTTTTTACATGAAACCTTCAGTTGTAGTGCAGAGAACTCTGTCTTCACAGAATCTGGAGCACAGGAGTCTGAGGTTATCTGTCAAGAGCTGTGGATTATCCCAGTGGCCTCAATCTTTAGTGTATAGATGACTATATTCTTGAGGAGACAGGTATGTGTGCTCAAATCTGAATCGCAACTTCTTCTTGTGAGGACACCAACAGTATTGGATTAAATGCAATCTGCTAACCACGTTAACATACTTATCTCTATGTATACTCGTGATGTCCTTATATTCTAGTGCCTCATCCTTACACTCTAGGGTGAAGGAAGACTGAAAGTTAAGGCTGAAGAATGTAAATTACTGGGAAAGAAATTTAAACTCGTAACTGTTTCCTTCCTGTGTCTATACTCATGCTCTTTACTCATACCCTAAGACCTGACATCTAAGTCATTTTTTATTCAACCCCAAGTCCCATCTCACCAATTCTCTGCCAATTAAGTAAAGGTGACACATCAGGTGTGATTCATTCTGGCAAAGTTGCTCTTCAACTATACATCTATAAAACCATACCTGCAGTGTGTTCCCAGCATAGAGAGGTGGCATAGACATAGAGAAATTGGATATTTCCATTCCAGGAGAGACAATTCACAACAAACTGAGTAGCTCTGAGCCCGAGGCAATCCAAAATTAGGTTGGCGAGTGCCATCAGGTTGCAACAGAGGAGAATAATTTGCTTAGTCTTTATGTGGGTCTACTCTCAGCCTGCTAAGGTTCAGAAATCTTGACATATTCAACATCTTTTCCAGCCATCAATGGAAGTGTTTCCTTTGGCTATCATCCCAGATACATCTTTGGTCCCATGCACTGAATGTTTTCTTTAAAGTTGAGGTCTAAGATACAGGGAGTCTTACACAGCCTCATTGCAACATGTCAACATTTTTGTTTTCCATTGAGGGTATTGGACCTGACCATATGCAATCCCAAGATGATTTCCCAGAACAAATCAATGTTTTCAGAACTACTGAAGCCCACCATCACCATGTAATGATTCTTCTGTAAGGTCTGTGGGAAACTATGAGGTGATAAGCAATGACTTCTGAAATATTCCCAACTCTTTCAAAGAGGCTCAGTGGAAGGACAAGTGCTACATATGTTCTGACATATTTCAAAGCTCTAAAATTTCTTCACCTTTTCTCAAGAGAACCAAACCATTAGTAATCACATCTTCAGAGATGATACTAAAATTGGACATGTTATTTTCTTTCATGGCTTCAAAGGAGCTGTACTTGAGGACCATATCCAGCTCATCTGGCTCTAATTTCTTTCCTAGGAAGTCACAGATCTTCAATATGGTGCTCTTTGTGTCCTAAAAGAAGACGAGACAAATTGAGAGTGATAAACTGAAATCTTTCAGGGAACACATGCAGATATGGGAACTATGGATGGAAAATGTAAAAAGGGACATGAAGAAAGAAATTGCAACAGAAAATGAGAAAATATTGGGAATTTAGGAAAGTAACAGGCCATGTAGAGATGGAAGGAGTCCCACACAGCCTTTGTATATTGAGTGGCCTGCAATGTGGCTGATCTGTCATCCTAAAAGATAGAGGCTGAGATTTATTTTAGGGAGGAGAAGATATTAGAGACAGGGTTTCATATAACCGATGCTGTTCTCAAACTTACTTCATAGGGGATAAAGTCATTGAACATTTGATTCTCCTGTATCCATCTCTGTAGTGCGTGTTCACAGGTGTGTGCCAACCCACCTACTAAATGAACTGCAATGCGTTTCCTGAGAGAGGGTCTCACAATGGAGCCCTGACTTGTAGGATGGAAGTTGCTCTGGACCACACTGACCTCAAGCTGAAAGAGGTCAGAGATCCACTTACCTGGCTTTAACATCTAATTATTGGCATTAAAGGTGTGCATACCACCATACCCAACCTTACCTGAGTTGTTTAAAGAGTCTTATAGAATTAATTCTAGACAAATTCTAGACAAATGGGAATGAAGGCAATGTGCACAAATAATTTGAGAGGGGTTAAAGTTTGCACCATGTAATATTGTTTCCTATGGGTAACTGAGAATCATATGGTTTTAAAACACTTTCATAAGAATGATTTCAGTAATTATTACTTGGGGTAGTTCTGGGAGATTTTATTTCATTTTGATTTATGATCTCATGCTGTAACTAAGATGGGCATCACATTCACAGTCTTCCTGCTTCAGATACCGATATTCTGGAATTACAACTGTGGACTGCCACAACTGGCTTAATCCAATAAGATAGTCATAAGAAAGCAGAATTTTGGAACACTGAATACTTTTGTTTAAATTCTAGCCCTTGTCCTGAGCCTTAAAGATATTATTGGCTCAATAGTCTTGTTACATATGTTACCACAAGTTGAGTTACTATTTCATGGGAAGAAAAATCATGGCAATAACTGAAAAGAATGTGTTGAATGGTTGGATAGGAGACTTTTGAGAAACTGCACTACCATACAACAGAGACAGCTGTGTAAGGAAGCTTCCTGGGGAATATTGAATTTTATAATGAGAAAGTAAAATATTTTACAAAAGACAAAACAGTCTTTGGTGTTGCTACTTTCATGGCAACTTTCTGTTCCTGGATGATAAAGTTAAGAGATCATTTTTTTTAATGATCCAATTTCCTTGTTTTCAATGCTCCTTAATATTTTTTATTAAAAATGATTTTTTTGTTACTCCTACCTGTGGTTTTATATTGTGTACACTAATAAAGCTTACCTGAAGATCAGATGACAGAGCCAGCCACTAGATTAGACATAGAGGTCAGGCAGTGGTGGCACACAACTTTAATACTAGCAGAAAACTGTGTGCATCTCCGTGAATTCAAGGCCACCCTGAACTACATGAGATTGACTCAGTCTAGGAGAGAAACAGAGCTAGACATTGGTGACACACACCTTTAATTCCAACACACCTTTAATGCCAGCACTTGAAATTTCATGCCTTTGCTTGGGAAACACATACACATTTAATCCCAGGAAGTAATATATCAGGACAAAGAAAGGTATATGAGGCTTGAGGAGACAGTAACTAAAATCTTTTGGCTGAAGAAAGCTTTTCAGGTTGAGGAGTCCTAGCTGTATGAGGTGGTTTGTTCCTTTGTCTCTCTGATCTTTCAGTATTTACCCCAATTTCTGGCTCCAGGTATTTTTTAAAGAGTTTTGAGAATTTGAGTAACTCTGGTATCCAACTTTTCTGGCATGAATTCACGAAAAATCCACTTGCCTGTGGCCTTGCAGTTCTCTGCTCAGGCCTCAGCTGTACATAGCCAGAGCCTCTATGTGCGCTGGATGACCTAACCCACTGGCTAAGTTTTTGTTGCAGCCTCTGTGCAGAAAACTCCACAGGTTCTTGGGCTCTAAAAACATAGGAGCTAGCCACTTTGGAAAACTTCGCCCATGAAAACAGTTGGATCTTTTGTCCTTTTCTCACTGGGTGGGTTATAGCTTTCTCTGGGCCCCCTCCTCGGGGGCCACACTGTCATCTGAATCTCATTGTCAGCAGATTTGGTGAGTCAATTGGAATTTTTAAAGACGAATTACTTAATTGAAGTTTTTTCTCACATGAAAAAATTGGAAGCGTTTTTTACAATGGAGAGATTTTGGTCTCTGTTTGATAATACAACTGATAG
Source organism: Peromyscus melanophrys (assembly GCA_902168415.1). Classification (NCBI taxonomy): domain Eukaryota; kingdom Metazoa; phylum Chordata; class Mammalia; order Rodentia; family Cricetidae; genus Peromyscus; species Peromyscus melanophrys. The sequence continues at coordinate 56,834 of CABHPR010122791.1, forward strand.
TCTGAAAATGGATCAATTAAATGAAAGGATAATTAATGCTGATGGGATTTACATAACATAAATTATAAATATTATTTTTGATCATTTCTGTTTTATCATTAATAAAGTTGGTTAATATGAGTACCAAGATATGTTTTAGAAAAACTTATTAAAACAGATCACAGAAGTATTCAGACCCAGACAGAAGAATTTAATGTAGAACCAAACTCAACATTGCATTATAAGGTTATAGAGAAACAGCCTAAGGCTTTCAAATAGTCAACCTTATTCTATGTAGTAACCTTACAGAAACTACCCAGTGATAGATATCCTCAAGGCTATGTAAGAGCTGACTTGACTCCTCTGCAAATGTTAGGTTTGAGGAAATTCTTAGGAGCATCAGTCTCTTAGGCATCAACTCATCTTTCATGAAGCAGATGATAAACTCATGATCAACTTGTAATAAAATTATCCCTCAAGACTGGAGAGATTTGGTTTCAGCAGTTTGGAGGCTGGACTCCAATTATAACAGAGGGTGTGGTGGAAAGATGAGACTAAGACCATTAAACATTGAAGTACGGCTAGAGGTATGGAAATTTCCCAAGATCACCTGATTGGAGAAGGAGATAATGCTGACATAAAAAGACAAACTTTTTATGAGGACCACACCCTGGCTTTATGCTGAATGGGAGTCTTTAATACTTGGGACAGAACTGAAGAAGCAGGAAAGAGAATGAGTCATTTACTAAGGTTATACAGGGCCCAAAAGAAACCTTCACTGATTTCTTAAAAAGACTGACTTCAGCAGTAAAGAGAATGATAACAAATTCAGCAGTTAGACAGATAATAATTGAATCTCTGGCTTTTGAATGTGTTCATGCACAATACAAAAGGGTAATTACGCTCCTAAAGGCAAGATCAGCACCGTTGGAGGAATGGATCTGACATACAATATATATTAAATGTCATGATCATGATGATGCTTAGTAGGAGAGGTGATTTCCAGAGGTTTGAAGAAAAATAGTAATCTCAAAAGTTTTAATTGTGGTAAACAAGGTCACCTAAAATGAGACTGTAAATAGGGCATTCCTAGAAATAATGTTTTTTCAAGTAATAATCCCAACAGAAGACCTCTCCCTTCTGGATTATGCAGAAAGTGTGGCAAAGACAGACATTGAACTAATGAATGTAGATCATCAAGGGACAGGGAAGATAATCCCTTGCCTTTGTCATTGGGAAACTCCCTGAGAGGTCTCTTGAATGTCCCGATGTCAAATTCCATTGAATCATTTCCTGTAATCCTGTGGTAAATTCCTTCCTAGAGCAATTAAAGAACCTAATGTTTATTGTAAAAATCCACACTGCTTTGAGGGACAAAATAGTCATAGAAATGAGAATAACAATTACAGCTTAAGAAAACAAAACAAAAATTTAAGGAGAAACCATAAATCAAATTTGATAAAGATTAGAAAAGGGAAACTCCCCAAAGTTAGGATTAGGGCAGGGTTCTGTTTTTGTCTTTCAGAAGAATGAAGGCTAAGGAATCTGAAGAACACTGGACAAATGAGACATCTGAAGAAAAAGGACAAATCATCCAGAAAATAATTTCTCAAGAAACAGAGTAAATTGGCCTATTTGTATATCACATATCTAATAGGAGAGAATTCCATTAGTCTTCCTAAATGTTTGTTGCTGCTGTTCTCTATAGACACATAACACTAGTGGTCTTCATGTAGTCACAGTTCAATTAAAAATCAGAGTTGGTTTTGGAATTGGTATGTGCTTCTCTTCTTCTCTAAAGTCAAGCATGTTTGTTAAACGAAAATGTAAAATCTCTGTATCATGTCAAAAGAGCCACCTGATATGGGACAGAAGAAAAACCAAAATTAAGGGACTATTCTATCGCTATTAATCTTATGATCCTTTGGATTTGTTTTGACTCTTTAAAACTTTTCTTAAAATATGAATTTTATATTAAAATTTATAAGATTAGTATATATATTAAATTTTTGTCATGATATTAGTGGTCATATAAATTAGTAACTAATTTTTTAAAAAAGGTTTCATCTAGCTTTCTGTACATGATTTTGGGTTTTAGTCTCTATCAGTTTTCTGCAGTGGACCATGGCCATGCCTAAAAGCAACTTTGAAGTCTCCAAAAACATGATAGGGCCCCACAATGACGTATCCATCAGGACATGGTAATGCCACCAAGCTGACAAACACCACCCAAAGATTGGCTTTGGACTGAAAACTGCTCCAGACAATATCAAGATGGCTAATTAAAATGATGCAGCCTCACTACTCCAATCAGCATTTGACCATAATCCTAAATTTTCTTTATGTCCCCATAAGACTACCAGTGCTCTCAATCAGTGGGAAGTAGCCTAGAAAACAATGGCACTTTCCAAAAATATGGATTATGGATGTTTTTCTGTTTAGGGGTTGGTTAAAAATTGTTATTGGTCATAGTCAATCTCTTTCTAAAAGAAGTAAATTGAATATGATAATGAAACATATTATATAGAAATGATAAGATATTGAATCTACTCTAAAAAGTTTAGAAATGATAAGATAAAAGTGTAGATTATTGAATTTACTCTGAAAAAGATAAAAAGAAGATATAGATTAGAGGTAGTTTACTGACTCCTCTCTAAAAAATAAGATATAGAAATAAGAGGATAAATGGGTAGATAATTGAATCTACTTTTAAAAAGCAACTACTAGTTTTAAATATTTTATACTGGATTTGATTTTTGTATATTTTATACAAATTTTGTATATTAATACAAATTTGAGATTAATTTTGTTGGAACATGGTGTACATACGATTCTAATCTTGTTCAAGATTTTGTACCTATACAATTCATTTAAAAATGTAATGCAAATTGCCAGTCCTTGAATTTGTTATTACCAACCAATTATGATATACAATTTGCAAGTTAGTAGCTAGTCATCTATTACAATTGAACTTGTAGGTATGTTTTCACATCAAACAGAAATATATTTTAGATAGACAGGTCATCTTCTAACACTTCAGAGATCTCTAGAATATTACATTTGAGATGTTTTGATAACATAGATGCTTTTTATGACTATGAGACATGTGTACTCCTGACAGCACAAATCTAATTTAGAGAAATGAGGGACATGGGAGAAACTCTTAAGGAATTTACTTTCTTTGTAGCAAAAAGTTAACCACTGGGCAAGAAAGTGCCCTTGCTTCAACTGCTGACATTATAATGTCCAAATAAACAAGCAGGGCACAAAAGAAAGTACAGTTGAACCTTGTCAAGATAAGGGAGGAAGGCCCTTTTGAAAATCCTGAGTTACAGATGAGTCTCTCAAATATGCTAGGCCTGTATGCTGAAGATGGATGCCCCAATGTGGTGGAGAAACCTTGGGTGACTGTCCAGGCAATCAGATGCTTCTATCATTTCTCCCATTTTTTAGATGTTGCATGCTTGTACTTCTGGCTAAATTTAGGTAATATTATTTCCTTTTTGGCTCTCTGAGGGAGTTTAAGACTAGATAGTTATAGTTTTTGTTAACTAATTCAGAAAAGAAATTCACTAAAGAGTTGTAAAGTATGTAAGTTTGAAAGGCATCAAAAGATAGTATTTGCTTGGTAATACAAGTTAGGATAGGATGTGGCTTAGGTACAACATTTTGGACTCACCAAAATAGGATAAATAATGAATATTTTCTCTGAATCTGTCAAATGTTAATGGACTGGACATTGTTTATATAATTCTTGACTATATATATTGTATATACTTATTGTACATATTGTATTTACTTTTTCTTATATGAGTTATAATCATCTTCTATTATTTTCGACAAAACTGGGAAATGTGATAGATTGTGCACCCTAATCAAACTAACCTGAGGATCAGAGGACAGAGCCATCCTCTAGATGAGACATAGAGGTCAGGAAGTGGTAGCATAAAACTTTAATGCTAGCACTCTGGAGGCAGAGATCTGTCAGCCTCTCTGTAAGTTCAAGGGCACCCTGGAATACATGACATTGACTCAGTCTAGGGGATAAAAAGAGCCAGACACTGGTGGCACACACCTTTAATCCCAGCACTTAGGATCTTATGCCTTTCCTTGGGAAGCACACATTTCTTTATTCCAATAAGTAATATGGCAACATGAAGAAAGGTGTATAAGGCATATGGAGACAGGAACTAAAGGCTCTTTTTGGCTATGGCTTTTTGGGTGAGGACTCAGAGGATTCCAGGATTGGCTGAGGAGTTTGCTAGGTGAGATTGGCTGTGGATTGCTCTGCTTCTCTGATATCAGTTTTTATCCCAATATCTGGCTCAGAGTTTTCTATTAATAAGACTGTTTAAGATTCCAACAGTACCTGGCAGGGAAGAAGGTAGGCTGACATCAGATTTTTACCTTTCCCTGTGCTCCTTCAGATCCAATTCCCCTGTCTCATCCCCAGTTATGCCACAGATAATCTATGGCATCTTTCATCATCTAGGTTTTCTAACCTCACTCCTCCAATTCACAGTACTATCTGAACATCCAAATCCAACATGCCCTCCTTGCAAATCCACAGACCACTGTGGCCAGAGAAGAGGTAAGCTAACTACAGATCTTCACCCTCCTCATTCATTTGAGTCCAATCTCCCTGTGTTGCCACCAGCTCTGCAGCAAAACCCCTGCCTTAGCCACCCAAATTTCTAATGGATCTTCCAGATCCCTCCTAACATCCATGCCACAATGAGTTGATTTGTCCCACACCTGAACTCCTTTAAGCATTCCCTAGGAACCTACAGACCAAGCTGGGCAGGGAAGCAAATAGGCTAAATGCAAATCTTCATCTCTCCATTTGTTCCTCCAAGTCCAGTCTCTTAGTCTCATTTCAAACTCTGTGTAGACCACCTGCTCCAGCCCCCTCCCTTACATGCCCCTGTCTCATGTGGGTAACACAGATTTTAACAAACAAAATTCCTTCTCCCTTGTCATTTCTTTGTCCAAGCAACTCTTGAAATCCAGAAGACACTACCTAAGAACCAACTTGCCACTCTAACCAGGAAAGCAAGTAGGTTAGCTGCAGATCTTCATCTCTCCTTCCCTTCTTCCAAGTCCAATCTTCAGTCTCATTCAGAACTTTATATCAAACCTTCTCCTGTGGTCTGACTGCACTCAGTTGTCCCATTC